>OY282504.1:28062730-28347730 GCA_958295605.1 Ajuga chamaepitys
ACTCTTTGACTCGATTCGAGTTCTCGAAACATTAAGGCTTGTATTTGACCCCAAGTGACTTTTGGGATCAACAAGTCTTCCATTTGACCTAATTCGGCTCCTCGGATCAACAAGTACCCACAACTTGATCCATTTGGTTTATCAAGTCACTTAGTACGGACAATGTGACCCAATTCGGCTTCTCGGATCATCAAGCACCAACTCTTTGACTCGATTCGAGTTCTCGAATCATTAAAGCTTGTATTTGACCCTAATTGACTTTTGGGATCAACAAGTCTTCCATTTGACCTAATTTGGCTCCTCGGATCAACAAGTACCAACAACTTGATTCGTTTGGTTTATCAAGTCACTTAGTACGCATAATGTGACCCAATTCGGCTTCTCGGATCAACAAGCACCAACTCTTTAACTCGATTCGACTTCTCGAATCATTAAGGCTTGTATTTGACCCCAATTGACTTCTCGGATCAACAGGTCTTCCATTTGACCGAATTCAGCTCCTCGGATCAACAAGTACCCACAACTTGATCCGTTTGGTTTATCAAGTCACTTAGTACGCACAATGTGACCCGATTCGTCTTCTCGGATCAACAAGCACCAACTCTTTGACTAGATTCGACTTCTCGAATCATTAAGGCTTGTATTTGACCCCAATTGACTTCTCGGATCAACAACTCTTCCATTCTACCCAATTCGTCTTCTCGGAGCATCAAGTACCCACAACTTGATCCGTTTGTTTCATCACGTCACAAAGTACGCACAATGTGACCCAATTCAGCTTCTCGGATCAACAAGCACCAACTCTTTGACTCGATTTGAGTTCTCGAATCATTAAGGCTTGTATTTGACCCCAATTGACTTCTGGGATCAACAAGTCTTCCATTTGACCTAATTCGGCTCCTCGGATCAACAAGTACCCACAACTTGATCCCTTTGGTTTATCAAGTCACTTAGTACGCACAATGTGACCCAATTCGGCTTCTCGGATCATCAAGCACCAACTCTTTGACTCGATTCGAGTTCTCGAATCATTAAGGCTCGTATTTGACCCTAATTGACTTCTGGGATCAATAAGTCTTTCATTTGACCTAATTTGGCTCCTCGGATCAACAAGTACCCACAACTTGATTCGTTTGGTTTATCTAGTGACTTAGTACGCAGAATGTGACCCAATTTGGCTTCTCGGATCAACAAGCACCAACTCTTTAACTCGATTCGACTTCTCGAATCATTAAGGCTTGTATTTGACCCCAATTGACTTCTCGGATCAACAAGTCTTCCATTTGACCGAATTCAGCTCCTCGGATCAACAAGTACCCACAACTTGATCCGTTTGGTTTATCAAGTCACTTAGTACGCACAATGTGACCCGATTCGGCTTCTCGGATCAACAAGCACCAACTCTTTGACTAGATTCGACTTCTCGAAAAATTAAGGCTTGTATTTGACTCCAATTGACTTCTCGGATCAACAACTCTTCCATTCTACCCAATTCGTCTTCTCGGAGCATCAAGTACCCACAACTTGATCCATTTGTTTCATCACGTCACAAAGTACGCACAATGTGACCCAATTCAGCTTCTCGGATCAACAAGCACCAACTCTTTGACTAGATTCGACTTCTCGAAAAATTAAGGCTTGTATTTGACCCCAATTGACTTCTCGGATCAACAACTCTTCCATTCTACCCAATTCGTCTTCTCGGAGCATCAAGTACCCACAACTTGATCCATTTGTTTCATCACGTCACAAAGTACGCACAATGTGACCCAATTCAGCTTCTCGGATCAACAAGCACCAACTCTTTGACTCGATTCGAGTTCTCGAATCATTAAGGCTTGTATTTGACCCGAATTGACTTCTGGGATCAACAAGTCTTCCATTTGACCTAATTCGGCTCCTCGGATCAACAAGTACCCACAACTTGATCCCTTTGGTTTATCAAGTGACTTAGTACGCACAATGTGACCCAATTCGGCTTCTCGGATCAACAAGCACCAACTCTTTAACTCGATTCGACTTCTCGAATCATTAAGGCTTGTATTTGAACCTAATTGACTTCTCGGATCAACAAGTCTTCCATTTGACCGAATTCAGCTCCTCGGATCAACAAGTACCCACAACTTGATCCGTTTGGTTTATCAAGTCACTTAGTACGCACAATGTGACCCGATTCAGCGTCTCGGATCAACAAGCACCAACTCTTTGACTCGATTCGACTTCTCGAATCATTAAGGCTTGTATTTGACCCCAATTGACTTCTGGGATCAACAAGTCTTCCATTTGACCTAATTCGGCTCCTCGGATCAACAAGTACCCACAACTTGATCCCTTTGGTTTATCAAGTCACTTAGTACGCACAATGTGACCCAATTCGGCTTCTCGGATCATCAAGCACCAACTCTTTGACTCGATTCGAGTTCTCGAATCATTAAGGCTTGTATTTGACCCTAATTGACTTCTCGGATCAACAGGTCTTCCATTTGACCGAATTTAGCTCCTCGGATCAACAAGTACCCACAACTTGATCCGTTTGGTTTATCAAGTCACTTAGTACGCACAATGTGACCCGATTCGGCTTCTCGGATCAACAAGCACCAACTCTTTGACTAGATTCGACTTCTCGAATCATTAAGGCTTGTATTTGACCCCAATTGACTTCTCGGATCAACAACTCTTCCATTCTACCCAATTCGTCTTCTCGGAGCATCAAGTACCCACAACTTGATCCGTTTGTTTCATCACGTCACAAAGTACGCACAATGTGACCCAATTCAGCTTCTCGGATCAACAAGCACCAACTCTTTGACTCGATTCGAGTTCTCGAATCATTAAGGCTTGTATTTGACCCCAATTGACTTCTGGGATCAACAAGTCTTCCATTTGACCTAATTCGGCTCCTCGGATCAACAAGTACCCACAACTTGATCCCTTTGGTTTATCAAGTCACTTAGTACGCACAATGTGACCCAATTCGGCTTCTCGGATCATCAAGCACCAACTCTTTGACTCGATTCGAGTTCTCGAATCATTAAGGCTTGTATTTGACCCTAATTGACTTCTGGGATCAACAAGTCTTCCATTTGACCTAATTTGGCTCCTCGGATCAACAAGTACCCACAACTTGATTTGTTTGGTTTATCTAGTGACTTAGTACGCACAATGTGACCCAATTCGGCTTCTCGGATCAACAAGCACCAACTCTTTAACTCGATTCGACTTCTCGAATCATTAAGGCTTGTATTTGACCCCAATTGACTTCTCGGATCAACAAGTCTTCCATTTGACCGAATTCAGCTCCTCGGATCAACAAGTACCCACAACTTGATCCGTTTGGTTTATCAAGTCACTTAGTACGCACAATGTGACCCGATTCGGCTTCTCGGATCAACAAGCACCAACTCTTTGACTAGATTCGACTTCTCGAAAAATTAAGGCTTGTATTTGACCCCAATTGACTTCTCGGATCAACAACTCTTCCATTCTACCCAATTCGTCTTCTCGGAGCATCAAGTACCCACAGCTTGATCCATTTGTTTCATCACGTCACAAAGTACGCACAATGTGACCCAATTCAGCTTCTCGGATCAACAAGCACCAACTCTTTGACTAGATTCGACTTCTCGATAAATTAAGGCTTGTATTTGACCCCAATTGACTTCTCGGATCAACAACTCTTCCATTCTACCCAATTCGTCTTCTCGGAGCATCAAGTACCCACAACTTGATCCATTTGTTTCATCACGTCACAAAGTACGCACAATGTGACCCAATTCAGCTTCTCGGATCAACAAGCACCAACTCTTTGACTCGATTCGAGTTCTCGAATCATTAAGGCTTGTATTTGACCCCAATTGACTTCTGGGATCAACAAGTCTTCCATTTGACCTAATTCGGCTCCTCGGATCAACAAGTACCCACAACTTGATCCCTTTGGTTTATCAAGTCACTTAGTACGCACAATGTGACCAAATTCGGCTTCTCGGATCATCAAGCACCAACTCTTTGACTTGATTCGAGTTCTCGAATCATTAAGGCTTGTATTTGACCCCAAATGACTTCTGGGATCAACAAGTCTTCCATTTGACCTAATTCGGCTCCTCGGATGAACAAGTACCCACAACTTGATCCATTTGGTTTATCAAGTCACTTAGTACGCACAATGTGACTCAATTCGGCTTCTCGGATCATCAAGCACCAACTCTTTGACTCGATTCGAGTTCTCGAATCATTAAGGATTGTATTTGACCCTAATTGACTTCTGGGATCAACAAGTCTTCCATTTGACCTAATTTGGCTCCTCGGATCAACAAGTACCAACAACTTGATTCGTTTGGTTTATCAAGTCACTTAGTACGCACAATGTGACCCAATTCGGCTTCTCGGATCAACAAGCACCAACTCTTTAACTCGATTCGACTTCTCGAATCATTAAGGCTTGTATTTGACCCCAATTGACTTCTCGGATCAACAAGTCTTCCATTTGACCGAATTCAGCTCCTCGGATCAACAAGTACCCACAACTTGATCCGTTTGGTTTATCAAGTCACTTAGTACGCACAATGTGACCCGATTCGGCTTCTCGGATCAACAAGCACCAACTCTTTGACTAGATTCGACTTCTCGAATCATTAAGGCTTGTATTTGACCCCAATTGACTTCTCGGATCAACAACTCTTCCATTCTACCCAATTCGTCTTCTCGGAGCATCAAGTACCCACAACTTGATCCGTTTGTTTCATCACGTCACAAAGTACGCACAATGTGACCCAATTCAGCTTCTCGGATCAACAAGCACCAACTCTTTGACTCGATTCGAGTTCTCGAATCATTAAGGCTTGTATTTGACCCCAATTGACTTCTGGGATCAACAAGTCTTCCATTTGACCTAATTCGGCTCCTCGGATCAACAAGTACCCACAACTTGATCCCTTTGGTTTATCAAGTCACTTAGTACGCACAATGTGACCCAATTCGGCTTCTCGGATCATCAAGCACCAACTCTTTGACTCGATTCGAGTTCTCGAATCATTAAGGCTTGTATTTGACCCTAATTGACTTCTGGGATCAACAAGTCTTCCATTTGACCTAATTTGGCTCCTCGGATCAACAAGTACCCACAACTTGATTCGTTTGGTTTATCTAGTGACTTAGTACGCACAATGTGACCCAATTCGGCTTCTCGGATCAACAAGCACCAACTCTTTAACTCGATTCGACTTCTCGAATCATTAAGGCTTGTATTTGACCCCAATTGACTTCTCGGATCAACAAGTCTTCCATTTGACCGAATTCAGCTCCTCGGATCAACAAGTACCCACAACTTGATCCGTTTGGTTTATCAAGTCACTTAGTACGCACAATGTGACCCGATTCGGCTTCTCGGATCAACAAGCACCAACTCTTTGACTAGATTCGACTTCTCGAAAAATTAAGGCTTGTATTTGACCCCAATTGACTTCTCGGATCAACAACTCTTCCATTCTACCCAATTCGTCTTCTCGGAGCATCAAGTACCCACAACTTGATCCATTTGTTTCATCACGTCACAAAGTACGCACAATGTGACCCAATTCAGCTTCTCGGATCAACAAGCACCAACTCTTTGACTAGATTCGACTTCTCGATAAATTAAGGCTTGTATTTGACCCCAATTGACTTCTCGGATCAACAACTCTTCCATTCTACCCAATTCGTCTTCTCGGAGCATCAAGTACCCACAACTTGATCCATTTGTTTCATCACGTCACAAAGTACGCACAATGTGACCCAATTCAGCTTCTCGGATCAACAAGCACCAACTCTTTGACTCGATTCGAGTTCTCGAATCATTAAGGCTTGTATTTGACCCCAATTGACTTCTGGGATCAACAAGTCTTCCATTTGACCTAATTCGGCTCCTCGGATCAACAAGTACCCACAACTTGATCCCTTTGGTTTATCAAGTCACTTAGTACGCACAATGTGACCAAATTCGGCTTCTCGGATCATCAAGCACCAACTCTTTGACTTGATTCGAGTTCTCGAATCATTAAGGCTTGTATTTGACCCCAAATGACTTCTGGGATCAACAAGTCTTCCATTTGACCTAATTCGGCTCCTCGGATGAACAAGTACCCACAACTTGATCCATTTGGTTTATCAAGTCACTTAGTACGCACAATGTGACTCAATTCGGCTTCTCGGATCATCAAGCACCAACTCTTTGACTCGATTCGAGTTCTCGAATCATTAAGGCTTGTATTTGACCCTAATTGACTTCTGGGATCAACAAGTCTTCCATTTGACCTAATTTGGCTCCTCGGATCAACAAGTACCAACAACTTGATTCGTTTGGTTTATCAAGTCACTTAGTACGCACAATGTGACCCAATTCGGCTTCTCGGATCAACAAGCACCAACTCTTTAACTCGATTCGACTTCTCGAATCATTAAGGCTTGTATTTGACCCCAATTGACTTCTCGGATCAACAAGTCTTCCATTTGACCGAATTCAGCTCCTCGGATCAACAAGTACCCACAACTTGATCCGTTTGGTTTATCAAGTCACTTAGTACGCACAATGTGACCCGATTGGGCTTCTCGGATCAACAAGCACCAACTCTTTGACTAGATTCGACTTCTCGAATCATTAAGGCTTGTATTTGACCCCAATTGACTTCTCGAATCAACAACTCTTCCATTCTACCTAATTCGTCTTCTCGCAGCATCAAGTACCCAAAACTTGATCCGTTTGTTTCATCACGTCATAAAGTACGCACAATGTGACCCAATTCAGCTTCTCGGATCAACAAGCACCAACTCTTTGACTCGATTCGAGTTCTCGAATCATTAAGGCTTGTATTTGACCCCAATTGACTTCTGGGATCAACAAGTCTTCCATTTGACCTAATTCGGCTCCTCGGATCAACAAGTACCCACAACTTGATCCCTTTGGTTTATCAAGTCACTTAGTACGCACAATGTGACCCAATTCGGCTTCTCGGATCATCAAGCACCAACTCTTTGACTCGATTCGAGTTCTCGAATCATTAAGGCTTGTATTTGACCCTAATTGACTTCTGGGATCAACAAGTCTTCCATTTGACCTAATTTGGCTCCTCGGATCAACAAGTACCCACAACTTGATTCGTTTAGTTTATCAAGTGACTTAGTACGCACAATGTGACCCAATTCGGCTTCTCGGATCAACAAGCACAACCTCTTTAACTCGATTCGACTTCTCGAATCATTAAGGCTTGTATTTGACCCCAATTGACTTCTCGGATCAACAAGTCTTCCATTTGACCGAATTCAGCTCCTCGGATCAACAAGTACCCACAACTTGATCTGTTTGGTTTATCAAGTCACTTAGTACGCACAATGTGACCCGATTCAGCTTCTCGGATCAACAAGCACCAACTCTTTGACTAGATTCGACTTCTAGAAAAATTAAGGCTTGTATTTGACCCCAATTGACTTCTCGGATCAACAACTCTTCCAATCTACCCAATTCGTCTTCTCAGAGCAACAAGTACCCACAACTTGATCCGTTTGTTTCATCACGTCACAAAGTATGCACAATGTGACCCAATTCGGCTTCTCGGATCAACAAGCACCAACTCTTTGACTCGATTCGAGTTCTAGAATCATTAAGGCTTGTATTTGACCCCAATTGACTTCTGGGATCAACAAGTCTTCCATTTGACCTAATTCGGCTTCTCGGATCAATAAGTACCCACAACTTGATCCGTTTGGTTTATCAAGTCACTTAGTACGCACAATGTGACCCAATTCGGCTTCTCGGATCATCAAGCACCAACTCTTTGACTCGATTCGAGTTCTCGAATCATTAAGGCTTGTATTTGACCCCAATTGACTTCTGGGATCAACAAGTCTTCCATTTGACCTAATTCGGCTCCTCGGATCAACAAGTACCCACAACTTGATTCGTTTGGTTTATCAAGTCACCTAGTACGCACAATGTGACCCAATTCAGCTTCTCGGATCAACAAGCACCAACTCTTTGACTCGATTCGACTTCTCGAATCATTAAGGCTTGTATTTGACCCCAATTGACTTCTCGGATCAACAAGTCTTCCATTTGACCGAATTCAGCTCCTCGGATCAACAAGTACCCATAACTTGATCCGTTTGGTTTATCAAGTCACTTAGTACGCACAATGTGACCCGATTCGGCTTCTCGGATCAACAAGCACCAACTCTTTAACTCGATTCGACTTCTCGAATCATTAAGGCTTGTATTTGACCCCAATTGACTTCTCGGATCAACAAGTCTTCCATTTGACCGAATTCAGCTCCTCGGATCAACAAGTACCCACAACTTGATCCGTTTGGTTTATCAAGTCACTTAGTACGCACAATGTGACCCGATTGGGCTTCTCGGATCAACAAGCACCAACTCTTTGACTAGATTCGACTTCTCGAATCATTAAGGCTTGTATTTGACCCCAATTGACTTCTCGAATCAACAACTCTTCCATTCTACCCAATTCGTCTTCTCGCAGCATCAAGTACCCAAAACTTGATCCGTTTGTTTCATCACGTCATAAAGTACGCACAATGTGACCCAATTCAGCTTCTCGGATCAACAAGCACCAACTCTTTGACTCGATTCGAGTTCTCGAATCATTAAGGCTTGTATTTGACCCCAATTGACTTCTGGGATCAACAAGTCTTCCATTTGACCTAATTCGGCTCCTCGGATCAACAAGTACCCACAACTTGATCCCTTTGGTTTATCAAGTCACTTAGTACGCACAATGTGACCCAATTCGGCTTCTCGGATCATCAAGCACCAACTCTTTGACTCGATTCGAGTTCTCGAATCATTAAGGCTTGTATTTGACCCTAATTGACTTCTGGGATCAACAAGTCTTCCATTTGACCTAATTTGGCTCCTCGGATCAACAAGTACCCACAACTTGATTCGTTTGGTTTATCAAGTGACTTAGTACGCACAATGTGACCCAATTCGGCTTCTCGGATCAACAAGCACAACCTCTTTAACTCGATTCGACTTCTCGAATCATTAAGGCTTGTATTTGACCCCAATTGACTTCTCGGATCAACAAGTCTTCCATTTGACCGAATTCAGCTCCTCGGATCAACAAGTACCCACAACTTGATCTGTTTGGTTTATCAAGTCACTTAGTACGCACAATGTGACCCGATTCAGCTTCTCGGATCAACAAGCACCAACTCTTTGACTAGATTCGACTTCTAGAAAAATTAAGGCTTGTATTTGACCCCAATTGACTTCTCGGATCAACAACTCTTCCAATCTACCCAATTCGTCTTCTCAGAGCAACAAGTACCCACAACTTGATCCGTTTGTTTCATCACGTCACAAAGTATGCACAATGTGACCCAATTCGGCTTCTCGGATCAACAAGCACCAACTCTTTGACTCGATTCGAGTTCTAGAATCATTAAGGCTTGTATTTGACCCCAATTGACTTCTGGGATCAACAAGTCTTCCATTTGACCTAATTCGGCTTCTCGGATCAATAAGTACCCACAACTTGATCCGTTTGGTTTATCAAGTCACTTAGTACGCACAATGTGACCCAATTCGGCTTCTCGGATCATCAAGCACCAACTCTTTGACTCGATTCGAGTTCTCGAATCATTAAGGCTTGTATTTGACCCCAATTGACTTCTGGGATCAACAAGTCTTCCATTTGACCTAATTCGGCTCCTCGGATCAACAAGTACCCACAACTTGATTCGTTTGGTTTATCAAGTCACCTAGTACGCACAATGTGACCCAATTCAGCTTCTCGGATCAACAAGCACCAACTCTTTGACTCGATTCGACTTCTCGAATCATTAAGGCTTGTATTTGACCCCAATTGACTTCTCGGATCAACAAGTCTTCCATTTGACCGAATTCAGCTCCTCGGATCAACAAGTACCCATAACTTGATCCGTTTGGTTTATCAAGTCACTTAGTACGCACAATGTGACCCGATTCGGCTTCTCGGATCAACAAGCACCAACTCTTTGACTAGATTCGACTTCTCGAATCATTAAGGCTTGTATTTGACCCCAATTGACTTCTCGGATCAACAACTCTTCCATTCTACCCAATTCGTCTTCTCGGAGCAACAAGTACCCACAACTTGATCCGTTTGTTTCATCACGACACAAAGTACGCACAATGTGACCCAATTCAGCTTCTCCGATCAACAAGCACCAACTCTTTGACTCGATTCGAGTTCTCGAATCACTAAGGCTTGTATTTGACCCCAATTGACTTCTGGGATCAACAAGTCTTCCATTTGACCTAATTCGGCTCCTCCGATAAACAAGTACCCACAACTTGATTCATTTGGTTTATCAAGTCACCTAGTACGCATAATGTGACCCAATCCGGCTTCTCGGATCAACAAGCACCAACTCTTTGACTCGATTCGACTTCTCGAATCATTAAGGCTTGTATTTGACCCCAATTGACTTCTGGGATCAACAAGTCTTCCATTTGACGGAATTCGGCTCCTCAGATCAACAAATACCCACAACTTGATCCGTTTGGTTTATCAAGTCACTTAGTATGCAGAATGTGACCCGATTTGGCTCCTCGGATCAACAAGCACCAACTCTTTAACTCGATTCGACTTCTCGAAACATTAAGGCTTGTATTTAACCCCAATTGACTTCTCGGATCAACAACTCTTCCATTCTACCAAATTCGGCTTCTCGAAGAAACAAGTACCCACAACTTGATTCGTTTGGTTTATCAAGTGACTTAGTACGCACAATGTGACCCAATTCGGCTTCTCGGATCAACAAGCACAACCTCTTTAACTCGATTCGACTTCTCGAATCATTAAGGCTTGTATTTGACCCCAATTGACTTCTCGGATCAACAAGTCTTCCATTTGACCGAATTCAGCTCCTCGGATCAACAAGTACCCACAACTTGATCCGTTTGGTTTATCAAGTCACTTAGTACGCACAATGTGACCCGATTCGGCTTCTCGGATCAACAAGCACCAACTCTTTGACTAGATTCGACTTCTCGAATCATTAAGGCTTGTATTTGACCCCAATTGACTTCTCGGATCAACAACTCTTCCATTCTACCCAATTCGTCTTCTCGGAGCAACAAGTACCTACAACTTGATCCGTTTGTTTCATCACGACACAAAGTACGCACAATGTGACCCAATTCAGCTTCTCCGATCAACAAGCACCAACTCTTTGACTCGATTCGAGTTCTCGAATCACTAAGGCTTGTATTTGACCCCAATTGACTTCTGGGATCAACAAGTCTTCCATTTGACCTAATTCGGCTCCTCCGATAAACAAGTACCCACAACTTGATTCGTTTGGTTTATCAAGTCACCTAGTACGCATAATGTGACCCAATCCGGCTTCTCGGATCAACAAGCACCAACTCTTTGACTCGATTCGACTTCTCGAATCATTAAGGCTTGTATTTGACCCCAATTGACTTCTGGGATCAACAAGTCTTCCATTTGACGGAATTCGGCTCCTCAGATCAACAAATACCCACAACTTGATCCGTTTGGTTTATCAAGTCACTTAGTATGCAGAATGTGACCCGATTTGGCTCCTCGGATCAACAAGCACCAACTCTTTAACTCGATTCGACTTCTCGAAACATTAAGGCTTGTATTTAACCCCAATTGACTTCTCGGATCAACAACTCTTCCATTCTACCAAATTCGGCTTCTCGAAGAAACAAGTACCCACAACTTGATTCGTTTGGTTTATCAAGTGACTTAGTACGCACAATGTGACCCAATTCGGCTTCTCGGATCAACAAGCACAACCTCTTTAACTCGATTCGACTTCTCGAATCATTAAGGCTTGTATTTGACCCCAATTGACTTCTCGGATCAACAAGTCTTCCATTTGACCGAATTCAGCTCCTCGGATCAACAAGTACCCACAACTTGATCCGTTTGGTTTATCAAGTCACTTAGTACGCACAATGTGACCCGATTCGGCTTCTCGGATCAACAAGCACCAACTCTTTGACTAGATTCGACTTCTCGAATCATTAAGGCTTGTATTTGACCCCAATTGACTTCTCGGATCAACAACTCTTCCATTCTACCCAATTCGTCTTCTCGGAGCAACAAGTACCTACAACTTGATCCGTTTGTTTCATCACGACACAAAGTACGCACAATGTGACCCAATTCAGCTTCTCCGATCAACAAGCACCAACTCTTTGACTCGATTCGAGTTCTCGAATCACTAAGGCTTGTATTTGACCCCAATTGACTTCTGGGATCAACAAGTCTTCCATTTGACCTAATTCGGCTCCTCCGATAAACAAGTACCCACAACTTGATTCGTTTGGTTTATCAAGTCACCTAGTACGCATAATGTGACCCAATCCGGCTTCTCGGATCAACAAGCACCAACTCTTTGACTCGATTCGACTTCTCGAATCATTAAGGCTTGTATTTGACCCCAATTGACTTCTGGGATCAACAAGTCTTCCATTTGACGGAATTCGGCTCCTCAGATCAACAAATACCCACAACTTGATCCGTTTGGTTTATCAAGTCACTTAGTATGCAGAATGTGACCCGATTTGGCTCCTCGGATCAACAAGCACCAACTCTTTAACTCGATTCGACTTCTCGAAACATTAAGGCTTGTATTTAACCCCAATTGACTTCTCGGATCAACAACTCTTCCATTCTACCAAATTCGGCTTGTCGAAGAAACAAGTACCCACAACTTGATTCGTTTGGTTTATCAAGTGACTTAGTACGCACAATGTGACCCAATTCGGCTTCTCGGATCAACAAGCACAACCTCTTTAACTCGATTCGACTTCTCGAATCATTAAGGCTTGTATTTGACCCCAATTGACTTCTCGGATCAACAAGTCTTCCATTTGACCGAATTCAGCTCCTCGGATCAACAAGTACCCACAACTTGATCCGTTTGGTTTATCAAGTCACTTAGTACGCACAATGTGACCCGATTCGGCTTCTCGGATCAACAAGCACCAACTCTTTGACTAGATTCGACTTCTCGAATCATTAAGGCTTGTATTTGACCCCAATTGACTTCTCGGATCAACAACTCTTCCATTCTACCCAATTCGTCTTCTCGGAGCAACAAGTACCTACAACTTGATCCGTTTGTTTCATCACGACACAAAGTACGCACAATGTGACCCAATTCAGCTTCTCCGATCAACAAGCACCAACTCTTTGACTCGATTCGAGTTCTCGAATCACTAAGGCTTGTATTTGACCCCAATTGACTTCTGGGATCAACAAGTCTTCCATTTGACCTAATTCGGCTCCTCCGATAAACAAGTACCCACAACTTGATTCGTTTGGTTTATCAAGTCACCTAGTACGCATAATGTGACCCAATCCGGCTTCTCGGATCAACAAGCACCAACTCTTTGACTCGATTCGACTTCTCGAATCATTAAGGCTTGTATTTGACCCCAATTGACTTCTGGGATCAACAAGTCTTCCATTTGACGGAATTCGGCTCCTCAGATCAACAAATACCCACAACTTGATCCGTTTGGTTTATCAAGTCACTTAGTATGCAGAATGTGACCCGATTTGGCTCCTCGGATCAACAAGCACCAACTCTTTAACTCGATTCGACTTCTCGAAACATTAAGGCTTGTATTTAACCCCAATTGACTTCTCGGATCAACAACTCTTCCATTCTACCAAATTCGGCTTCTCGAAGAAACAAGTACCCACAACTTGATTCGTTTGGTTTATCAAGTGACTTAGTGCGCACAATGTGACCCAATTCGGCTTCTCGGATCAACAAGCACAACCTCTTTAACTCGATTCGACTTCTCGAATCATTAAGGCTTGTATTTGACCCCAATTGACTTCTCGGATCAACAAGTCTTCCATTTGACCGAATTCAGCTCCTCGGATCAACAAGTACCCACAACTTGATCCGTTTGGTTTATCAAGTCACTTAGTACGCACAATGTGACCCGATTCAGCTTCTCGGATCAACAAGCACCAACTCTTTGTCTAGATTCGACTTCTCGAAAAATTAAGGCTTGTATTTGACCCCAATTGACTTCTCGGATCAACAACTCTTCCATTCTACCCAATTCGTCTTCTCAGAGCAACAAGTACCCAAAACTTGATCCGTTTGTTTCATCACGTCACAAAGTACGCACAATGTGACCCAATTCAGCTTCTCGGATCAACAAGCACCAACTCTTTGACTCGATTCGAGTTCTAGAATCATTAAGGCTTGTATTTGACCCCAATTGACTTCTGGGATCAACAAGTCTTCCATTTAACCTAATTCGGCTTCTCGGATCAATAAGTACCCACAACTTGATCCGTTTGGTTTATCAAGTCACTTAGTACGCACAATGTGACCCAATTCGGCTTCTCGGATCATCAAGCACCAACTCTTTAACTCGATTCGAGTTCTCGAATCATTAAGGCTTGTATTTGACCCCAATTGACTTCTGGGATCAACAAGTCTTCCATTTGACCTAATTCGGCTCCTCGGATCAACAAGTACCCACAACTTGATTCGTTTGGTTTATCAAGTCACCTAGTACGCACAATGTGACCCAATTCAGCTTCTCGGATCAACAAGCACCAACTCTTTGACTCGATTCGACTTCTCGAATCATTAAGGCTTGTATTTGACCCCAATTGACTTCTCGGATCAACAAGTCTTCCATTTGACCGAATTCAGCTCCTCGGATCAACAAGTACCCACAACTTGATCCGTTTGGTTTATCAAGTCACTTAGTACGCACAATGTGACCCGATTCGGCTTCACGGATCAACAAGCACCAACTCTTTGACTAGATTCGACTTCTCGAATCATTAAGGCTTGTATTTGACCCCAATTGACTTCTCGGATCAACAACTCTTCCATTCTACCCAATTCGTCTTCTCGGAGCAACAAGTACCCACAACTTGATCCGTTTGTTTCATCACGACACAAAGTATGCACAATGTGACCCAATTCAGCTTCTCCGATCAACAAGCACCAACTCTTTGACTCGATTCGAGTTCTCGAATCACTAAGGCTTGTATTTGACCCCAATTGACTTCTGGGATCAACAAGTCTTCCATTTGACCTAATTCGGCTCCTCCGATAAACAAGTACCCACAACTTGATTCGTTTGGTTTATCAAGTCACCTAGTACGCATAATGTGACCCAATCCGGCTTCTCGGATCAACAAGCACCAACTCTTTGACTCGATTCGACTTCTCGAATCATTAAGGCTTGTATTTGACCCCAATTGACTTCTGGGATCAACAAGTCTTCCATTTGACGGAATTCGGCTCCTCAGATCAACAAATACCCACAACTTGATCCGTTTGGTTTATCAGGTCACTTAGTATGCAGAATGTGACCCGATTTGGCTCCTCGGATCAACAAGCACCAACTCTTTAACTCGATTCGACTTCTCGAAACATTAAGGCTTGCATTTAACCCCAATTGACTTCTCGGATCAACAACTCTTCCATTCTACCAAATTCGGCTTCTCGAAGAAACAAGTACCCACAACTTGATTCGTTTGGTTTATCAAGTGACTTAGTACGAACAATGTGACCCAATTCGGCTTCTCGGATCAACAAGCACAACCTCTTTAACTCGATTCGACTTCTCGAATCATTAAGGATTGTATTTGACCCCAATTGACTTCTCGGATCAACAAGTCTTCCATTTGACCGAATTCAGCTCCTCGGATCAACAAGTACCCACAACTTGATCCGTTTGGTTTATCAAGTCCCTTAGTACGCACAATGTGACCCGATTCAGCTTCTCGGATCAACAAGCACCAACTCTTTGACTAGATTCGACTTCTCGAAAAATTAAGGCTTGTATTTGACCCCAATTGACTTCTCGGATCAACAACTCTTCCATTCTACCCAATTCGTCTTCTCAGAGCAACAAGTACCCACAACTTGATCCGTTTGTTTCATCACGTCACAAAGTACGCACAATATGACCCAATTCAGCTTCTCGTATCAACAAGCACCAACTCTTTGACTCGATTCGAGTTCTAGAATCATTAAGGCTTGTATTTGACCCCAATTGACTTCTGGGATCAACAAGTCTTCCATTTGACCTAATTCGGCTTCTCGGATCAATAAGTACCCACAACTTGATCCGTTTGGTTTATCAAGTCACTTAGTACGCACAATGTGACCCAATTCGGCTTCTCGGATCATCAAGCACCAACTCTTTGACTCGATTCGAGTTCTCGAATCATTAAGGCTTGTATTTGACCCCAATTGACTTCTGGGATCAACAAGTCTTCCATTTGACCTAATTCGGCTCCTCGGATCAACAAGTACCCACAACATGATTCGTTTGGTTTATCAAGTCACCTAGTACGCACAATGTGACCCAATTCAGCTTCTCGGATCAACAAGCACCAACTCTTTGACTCGATTCGACTTCTCGAATCATTAAGGCTTGTATTTGACCCCAATTGACTTCTCGGATCAACAAGTCTTCCATTTGACCGAATTCAGCTCCTCGGATCAACAAGTACCCACAACTTGATCCGTTTGGTTTATCATGTCACTTAGTACGCACAATGTGACCCGATTCGGCTTCTCGGATCAACAAGCACCAACTCTTTGACTAGATTCGACTTCTCGAATCATTAAGGCTTGTATTTGACCCCAATTGACTTCTCGGATCAACAACTCTTCCATTCTACCCAATTCGTCTTCTCGGAGCAACAAGTACCCACAACTTGATCCGTTTGTTTCATCACGACACAAAGTACGCACAATGTGACCCAATTCAGCTTCTCCGATCAACAAGCACCAACTCTTTGACTCGATTCGAGTTCTCGAATCACTAAGGCTTGTATTTGACCCCAATTGACTTCTGGGATCAACAAGTCTTCCATTTGACCTAATTCGGCTCCTCCGATAAACAAGTACCCACAACTTGATTTGTTTGGTTTATCAAGTCACCTAGTACGCATAATGTGACCCAATCCGGCTTCTCGGATCAACAAGCACCAACTCTTTGACTCGATTCGACTTCTCGAATCATTAAGGCTTGTATTTGACCCCAATTGACTTCTGGGATCAACAAGTCTTCCATTTGACGGAATTCGGCTCCTCAGATCAACAAATACCCACAACTTGATCCGTTTGGTTTATCAAGTCACTTAGTATGCAGAATGTGACCCGATTTGGCTCCTCGGATCAACAAGCACCAACTCTTTGACTCGATTCGACTTCTCGAATCATTAAGGCTTGTATTTAACCCCAATTGACTTCTCGGATCAACAACTCTTCCATTCTACCAAATTCGGCTTCTCGAAGAAACAAGTACCCACAACTTGATCCGTTTGTTTCATCACGTAACAAAGTACGCACAATGTGACCCAATTCGGCTTCTCGGATCAACAAGCACCAACTCATTGACTCAATTCGAGCTCTCGAATCATTAAGGCTTGTATTTGACCCCAATTGACTTCTGGGATCAACAAGTCTTCCATTTGACCTAATTCGGCTCCTCGGATCAACAGGTGCCCACAACTTGATTCGTTTGGTTTATCAAGTCACTTAGTACGCACAATGTGACCCAATTCTGCTTCTCGGATCAACAAGCACCAACTCTTTGACTCGATTCGACTTCTCGAATCATTAAGGCTTGTATTTGACCCCAATTGACTTCTCGGATCAACAAGTCTTCCATTTGACCGAATTCAGCTCCTCGGATCAACAAGTACCCACAACTTGATCCCTTTGGTTTATCAAGTCACTTAGTATGCACAATGTGACCCGATTGGGCTTCTCGGATCAACAAGCACCAACTCTTTGACTAGATTCGACTTCTCGAATCATTAAGGCTTGTATTTGACCCTAATTGATTTCTCGGATCAACAACTCTTCCATATTACCCAATTCGGCTAATCGGAGCAACAAGTACCCACAACTTGATCCGTTTATTTCATCACGTCACAAAGTACGAACAATGTGACCCAATTCAGCATCTCGGATTAAAAAGCACCAACTCTTTGACTCGATTCGAGTTCTCGAAACATTAAGGCTTGTATTTGACCCCAAATGACTTCTGGGATCAACAAGTCTTCCATTTGACCTAATTCGGCTTCTCGGATCAATAAGTACCCACAACTTGATCCGTTTGGTTTATCAAGTCACTTAGTACGCACAATGTGACCCAATTCGGCTTCTCGGATCATCAAGCACCAACTCTTTGACTCGATTCGAGTTCTCGAATCATTAAGGCTTGTATTTGACCCCAATTGACTTCTGGGATCAACAAGTCTTCCATTTGACCTAATTCGGCTCCTCGGATCAACAAGTACCCACAACTTGATCAGTTTGGTTTATCAAGTCACTTAGTACGCACAATGTGACCCGATTCGGCTTCTCGGATCAACAAGCACCAACTCTTTGACTAGATTCGACTTCTCGAATCATTAAGGCTTGTATTTGACCCCAATTGACTTCTCGGATCAACAACTCTTCCATTCTACCCAATTCGTCTTCTCGGAGCAACAAGTACCCACAACTTGATCCGTTTGTTTCATCACGACACAAAGTACGCACAATGTGACCCAATTCAGCTTCTCCGATCAACATGCACCAACTCTTTGACTCGATTCGAGTTCTCGAATCACTAAGGCTTGTATTTGACCCCAATTGACTTCTGGGATCAACAAGTCTTCCATTTGACCTAATTCGGCTCCTCCGATAAACAAGTACCCACAACTTGATTCGTTTGGTTTATCAAGTCACCTAGTACGCATAATGTGACCCAATCCGGCTTCTCGGATCAACAAGCACCAACTCTTTGACTCGATTCGACTTCTCGAATCATTAAGGCTTGTATTTGACCCCAATTGACTTCTGGGATCAACAAGTCTTCCATTTGACGGAATTCGGCTCCTCAGATCAACAAATACCCACAACTTGATCCGTTTGGTTTATCAAGTCACTTAGTATGCAGAATGTGACCCGATTTGGCTCCTCGGATCAGCAAGCACCAACTCTTTGACTCGATTCGACTTCTCGAATCATTAAGTCTTGTATTTTACCCCAATTGACTTCTCGGATCAACAACTCTTCCATTCTACCAAATTCGGCTTCTCGAAGAAACAAGTACCCACAACTTGATCCGTTTGTTTCATCACGTAACAAAGTACGCACAATGTGACCCAATTCGGCTTCTCGGATCAACAAGCACCAACTCATTGACTCAATTCGAGCTCTCGAATCATTAAGGCTTGTATTTGACCCCAATTGACTTCTGGGATCAACAAGTCTTCCATTTGACCTAATTCGGCTCCTCGGATCAACAGGTACCCACAACTTGATTCGTTTGGTTTATCAAGTCACTTAGTACGCACAATGTGACCCAATTCTGCTTCTCGGATCAACAAGCACCAACTCTTTGACTCGATTCGACTTCTCGAATCATTAAGGCTTGTATTTGACCCCAATTGACTTCTCGGATCAACAAGTCTTCCATTTGACCGAATTCAGCTCCTCGGATCAACAAGTACCCACAACTTGATCCCTTTGGTTTATCAAGTCACTTAGTATGCACAATGTGACCCGATTGGGCTTCTCGGATCAACAAGCACCAACTCTTTGACTAGATTCGACTTCTCGAATCATTAAGGCTTGTATTTGACACCAATTGATTTCTCGGATCAACAACTCTTCCATATTACCCAATTCGGCTAATCGGAGCAACAAGTACCCACAACTTGATCCGTTTATTTCATCACGTCACAAAGTACGAACAATGTGACCCAATTCAGCATCTCGGATTAAAAAGCACCAACTCTTTGACTCGATTCGAGTTCTCGAAACATTAAGGCTTGTATTTGACCCCAATTGACTTCTGGGATCAACAAGTCTTCCATTTGACCTAATTCGGCTCCTCGGATCAACAAGTACCCACAACTTGATCAGTTTGGTTTATCAAGTCACTTAGTACGCACAATGTGACCCGATTCGGCTTCTCGGATCAACAAGCACCAACTCTTTGACTAGATTCGACTTCTCGAATCATTAAGGCTTGTATTTGACCCCAATTGACTTCTCGGATCAACAACTCTTCCATTCTACCCAATTCGTCTTCTCGGAGCAACAAGTACCCACAACTTGATCCGTTTGTTTCATCACGACACAAAGTACGCACAATGTGACCCAATTCAGCTTCTCCGATCAACATGCACCAACTCTTTGACTCGATTCGAGTTCTCGAATCACTAAGGCTTGTATTTGACCCCAATTGACTTCTGGGATCAACAAGTCTTCCATTTGACCTAATTCGACTCCTCCGATAAACAAGTACCCACAACTTGATTCGTTTGGTTTATCAAGTCACCTAGTACGCATAATGTGACCCAATCCGGCTTCTCGGATCAACAAGCACCAACTCTTTGACTCGATTCGACTTCTCGAATCATTAAGGCTTGTATTTGACCCCAATTGACTTCTGGGATCAACAAGTCTTCCATTTGACGGAATTCGGCTCCTCAGATCAACAAATACCCACAACTTGATCCGTTTGGTTTATCAAGTCACTTAGTATGCAGAATGTGACCCGATTTGGCTCCTCGGATCAACAAGCACCAACTCTTTGACTCGATTCGACTTCTCGAATCATTAAGGCTTGTATTTTACCCCAATTGACTTCTCGGATCAACAACTCTTCCATTCTACCAAATTCGGCTTCTCGAAGAAACAAGTACCCACAACTTGATCCGTTTGTTTAATCACGTAACAAAGTACGCACAATGTGACCCAATTCGGCTTCTCGGATCAACAAGCACCAACTCATTGACTCAATTCGAGCTCTCGAATCATTAAGGCTTGTATTTGACCCCAATTGACTTCTGGGATCAACAAGTCTTCCATTTGACCTAATTCGGCTCCTCGGATCAACAGGTACCCACAACTTGATTCGTTTGGTTTATCAAGTCACTTAGTATGCACAATGTGACCCGATTGGGCTTCTCGGATCAACAAGCACCAACTCTTTGACTAGATTCGACTTCTCGAATCATTAAGGCTTGTATTTGACCCCAATTGATTTCTCGGATCAACAACTCTTCCATATTACCCAATTCGGCTAATCGGAGCAACAAGTACCCACAACTTGATCCGTTTATTTCATCACGTCACAAAGTACGAACAATGTGACCCAATTCAGCATCTCGGATTAAAAAGCACCAACTCTTTGACTCGATTCGAGTTCTCGAAACATTAAGGCTTGTATTTGACCCCAAATGACTTCTGGGATCAACAAGTCTTCCATTTGACCTAATTCGGCTCCTCGGATCAACAAGTACCCACAACTTGATCCATTTGGTTTATCAAGTCACTTAGTACGCACAATGTGACCCAATTCGGCTTCTCTGATCATCAAGCACCAACTCTTTGACTCGATTCGAGTTCTCGAATCATTAAGGCTTGTATTTGACCCTAATTGACTTCTGGGATCAACAAGTCTTCCATTTGACCTAATTTGGCTCCTCGGATCAACAAGTACCAACAACTTGATTCGTTTGGTTTATCAAGTCACTTAGTACGCACAATGTGACCCAATTCGGCTTCTCGGATCAACAAGCACCAACTCTTTAACTCGATTCGACTTCTCGAATCATTAAGGCTTGTATTTGACCCCAATTGACTTCTCGGATCAACAAGTCTTCCATTTGACCGAATTCAGCTCCTCGGATCAACAAGTACCCACAACTTGATCCGTTTGGTTTATCAAGTCACTTAGTACGCACAATGTGACCCGATTCGGCTTCTCGGATCAACAAGCACCAACTCTTTGACTAGATTCGACTTCTCGAATCATTAAGGCTTGTATTTGACCCCAATTGACTTCTCGGATCAACAACTCTTCCATTCTACCCAATTCGTCTTCTCGGAGCATCAAGTACCCACAACTTGATCCGTTTGTTTCATCACGTCATAAAGTACGCACAATGTGACCCAATTCAGCTTCTCGGATCAACAAGCACCAACTCTTTGACTCGATTCGAGTTCTCGAATCATTAAGGCTTGTATTTGACCCCAATTGACTTCTGGGATCAACAAGTCTTCCATTTGACCTAATTCGGCTCCTCGGATCAACAAGTACCCACAACTTGATCCCTTTGGTTTATCAAGTCACTTAGTACGCACAATGTGACCCAATTCGGCTTCTCGGATCATCAAGCACCAACTCTTTGACTCGATTCGAGTTCTCGAATCATTAAGGCTTGTATTTGACCCTAATTGACTTCTGGGATCAACAAGTCTTCCATTTGACCTAATTTGGCTCCTCGGATCAACAAGTACCCACAACTTGATTCGTTTGGTTTATCAAGTCACCTAGTACGCACAATGTGACCCAATTCAGCTTCTCGGAACAACAAGCACCAACTCTTTGACTCGATTCGACTTCTCGAATCATTAAGGCTTGTATTTGACCCCAATTGACTTCTCGGATCAACAAGTCTTCCATTTGACCGAATTCAGCTCCTCGGATCAACAAGTACCCACAACTTGATCCGTTTGGTTTATCAAGTCACTTAGTATGCACAATGTGACCCGATTGGGCTTCTCGGATCAACAAGCACCAACTCTTTGACTAGATTCGACTTCTCGAATCATTAAGGCTTGTATTTGACCCCAATTGACTTCTCGGATCAACAACTCTTCCATTTGACCTAATTCTGCTCCTCGGATCAACAAGTACCCACAACTTGATTCGTTTGTTTTATCAAGTCACTTAGTATACACAATGTGACCCAATTCTGCTTCTCGGATCAACAAGCACCAACACTTTGACTCGATTCAACTTCTCGGATCAACAAGTCTTCTATTTGACCGAATTCAGCTCCTCGGATCAACAAGTACCCACAAGTTGATCCCTTTGGTTTATCAAGTGACTTAGTACGCACAATGTGACCCGATTGGGCTTCTCGGATCAACAAGCACCAACTCTTTGACTCGATTCGACTTCTCGAATCGTTAAGGCTTGTATTTGAACCTAATTGACTTCTCGGATCAACAAGTCTTCCATTTGACCGAATTCAGCTCCTCGGATCAACAAGTACCCACAACTTGATCCGTTTGGTTTATCAAGTCACTTAGTACGCACAATGTGACCCGATTCAGCGTCTCGGATCAACAAGCACCAACTCTTTGACTCGATTCGACTTCTCGAATCATTAAGGCTTGTATTTGACCCCAATTGACTTCTGGGATCAACAAGTCTTCCATTTGACCTAATTCGGCTCCTCGGATCAACAAGTACCCACAACTTGATCCCTTTGGTTTATCAAGTCACTTAGTACGCACAATGTGACCCAATTCGGCTTCTCGGATCATCAAGCACCAACTCTTTGACTCGATTCGAGTTCTCGAATCATTAAGGCTTGTATTTGACCCTAATTGACTTCTGGGATCAACAAGTCTTCCATTTGACCTAATTTGGCTCCTCGGATCAACAAGTACCAACAACTTGATTCGTTTGGTTTATCAAGTCACTTAGTACGCACAATGTGACCCAATTCGGCTTCTCGGATCAACAAGCACCAACTCTTTAACTCGATTCGACTTCTCGAATCATTAAGGCTTGTATTTGACCCCAATTGACTTCTCGGATCAACAGGTCTTCCATTTGACCGAATTCAGCTCCTCGGATCAACAAGTACCCACAACTTGATCCGTTTGGTTTATCAAGTCACTTAGTACGCACAATATGACCCGATTCAGATTCTCGGATCAACAAGCACCAACTCTTTGACTAGATTCGACTTCTCGAATCATTAAGGCTTGTATTTGACCCCAATTGACTTCTCGGATCAACAACTCTTCCATTCTACCCAATTCGTCTTCTCGGAGCATCAAGTACCCACAACATGATCCGTTTGTTTCATCACGTCACAAAGTACGCACAATGTGACCCAATTCAGCTTCTCGGATCAACAAGCACCAACTCTTTGACTCGATTCGAGTTCTCGAATCATTAAGGCTTGTATTTGACCCCAATTGACTTCTGGGATCAACAAGTCTTCCATTTGACCTAATTCGGCTCCTCGGATCAACAAGTACCCACAACTTGATCCCTTTGGTTTATCAAGTCACTTAGTACGCACAATGTGACCAAATTCGGCTTCTCGGATCATCAAGCACCAACTCTTTGACTCAATTCGAGTTCTCGAATCATTAAGGCTTGTATTTGACCCCAAATGACTTCTGGGATCAACAAGTCTTCCATTTGACCTAATTCGGCTCCTCGGATGAACAAGTACCCACAACTTGATCCATTTGGTTTATCAAGTCACTTAGTACGCACAATGTGACCCAATTCGGCTTCTCGGATCATCAAGCACCAACTCTTTGACTAGATTCGAGTTCTCGAATCATTAAGGCTTGTATTTGACCCTAATTGACTTCTGGGATCAACAAGTCTTCCATTTGACCTAATTTGGCTCCTCGGATCAACAAGTACCAACAACTTGATTCGTTTGGTTTATCAAGTCACTTAGTACGCACAATGTGACCCAATTCGGCTTCTCGGATCAACAAGCACCAACTCTTTAACTCGATTCGACTTCTCGAATCATTAAGGCTTGTATTTGACCCCAATTGACTTCTCGGATCAACAAGTCTTCCATTTGACCGAATTCAGCTCCTCGGATCAACAAGTACCCACAACTTGATCCGTTTGGTTTATCAAGTCACTTAGTACGCACAATGTGACCCGATTGGGCTTCTCGGATCAACAAGCACCAACTCTTTGACTAGATTCGACTTCTCGAATCATTAAGGCTTGTATTTGACCCCAATTGACTTCTCGGATCAACAACTCTTCCATTCTACCCAATTCGTCTTCTCGGAGCATCAAGTACCCACAACTTGATCCATTTGTTTCATCACGTCACAAAGTACGCACAATGTGACCCAATTCAGCTTCTCGGATCAACAAGCACCAACTCTTTGACTCGATTCGAGTTCTCGAATCATTAAGGCTTGTATTTGACCCCAATTGACTTCTGGGATCAACAAGTCTTCCATTTGACCTAATTCGGCTCCTCGGATCAACAAGTACCCACAACTTGATCCCTTTGGTTTATCAAGTCACTTAGTACGCACAATGTGACCAAATTCGGCTTCTCGGATCATCAAGCACCAACTCTTTGACTCAATTCGAGTTCTCGAATCATTAAGGCTTGTATTTGACCCCAAATGACTTCTGGGATCAACAAGTCTTCCATTTGACCTAATTCGGCTCCTCGGATGAACAAGTACCCACAACTTGATCCATTTGGTTTATCAAGTCACTTAGTACGCACAATGTGACCCAATTCGGCTTCTCGGATCATCAAGCACCAACTCTTTGACTCGATTCGAGTTCTCGAATCATTAAGGCTTGTATTTGACCCTAATTGACTTCTGGGATCAACAAGTCTTCCATTTGACCTAATTTGGCTCCTCGGATCAACAAGTACCAACAACTTGATTCGTTTGGTTTATCAAGTCACTTAGTACGCACAATGTGACCCAATTCGGCTTCTCGGATCAACAAGCACCAACTCTTTAACTCGATTCGACTTCTCGAATCATTAAGGCTTGTATTTGACCCCAATTGACTTCTCGGATCAACAAGTCTTCCATTTGACCGAATTCAGCTCCTCGGATCAACAAGTACCCACAACTTGATCCGTTTGGTTTATCAAGTCACTTAGTACGCACAATGTGACCCGATTGGGCTTCTCGGATCAACAAGCACCAACTCTTTGACTAGATTCGACTTCTCGAATCATTAAGGCTTGTATTTGACCCCAATTGACTTCTCGGATCAACAACTCTTCCATTCTACCCAATTCGTCTTCTCGCAGCATCAAGTACCCACAACTTGATCCGTTTGTTTCATCACGTCATAAAGTACGCACAATGTGACCCAATTCAGCTTCTCGGATCAACAAGCACCAACTCTTTGACTCGATTCGAGTTCTCGAATCATTAAGGCTTGTATTTGACCCCAATTGACTTCTGGGATCAACAAGTCTTCCATTTGACCTAATTCGGCTCCTCGGATCAACAAGTACCCACAACTTGATCCCTTTGGTTTATCAAGTCACTTAGTACGCACAATGTAACCCAATTCGGCTTCTCGGATCATCAAGCACCAACTCTTTGACTCGATTCGAGTTCTCGAATCATTAAGGCTTGTATTTGACCCTAATTGACTTCTGGGATCAACAAGTCTTCCATTTGACCTAATTTGGCTCCTCGGATCAACAAGTACCCACAACTTGATTCGTTTGGTTTATCAAGTCACCTAGTACGCACAATGTGACCCAATTCAGCTTCTCGGAACAACAAGCACCAACTCTTTGACTCGATTCGACTTCTCGAATCATTAAGGCTTGTATTTGACCCCAATTGACTTCTCGGATCAACAAGTCTTCCATTTGACCGAATTCAGCTCCTCGGATCAACAAGTACCCACAACTTGATCCGTTTGGTTTATCAAGTCACTTAGTATGCACAATGTGACCCGATTGGGCTTCTCGGATCAACAAGCACCAACTCTTTGACTAGATTCGACTTCTCGAATCATTAAGGCTTGTATTTGACCCCAATTGACTTCTCGGATCAACAACTCTTCCATTCTACCCAATTCGTCTTCTCGGAGCAACAAGTACCCACAACTTGATCCGTTTGTTTCATCACGACACAAAGTACGCACAATGTGACCCAATTCAGCTTCTCAGATCAACAAGCACCAACTCTTTGACTCGATTCGAGTTCTCGAATCACTAAGGCTTGTATTTGACCCCAATTGACTTCTGGGATCAACAAGTCTTCCATTTGACCTAATTCGGCTCCTCCGATAAACAAGTACCCACAACTTGATTCGTTTGGTTTATCAAGTCACCTAGTACGCATAATGTGACCCAATCCGGCTTCTCGGATCAACAAGCACCAACTCTTTGACTCGATTCGACTTCTCGAATCATTAAGGCTTTTATTTGACCCCAATTGACTTCTGGGATCAACAAGTCTTCCATTTGACGGAATTCGGCTCCTCAGATCAACAAATACCCACAACTTGATCCGTTTGGTTTATCAAGTCACTTAGTATGCAGAATGTGACCCGATTTGGCTCCTCGGATCAACAAGCACCAACTCTTTAACTCGATTCGACTTCTCGAATCATTAAGGCTTGTATTTAACCCCAATTGACTTCTCGGATCAACAACTCTTCCATTCTACCAAATTCGGCTTCTCGAAGAAACAAGTACCCACAACTTGATCCGTTTGTTTCATCACGTAACAAAGTATGCACAATGTGACCCAATTCGGCTTCTCGGATCAACAAGCACCAACTCATTGACTCAATTCGAGCTCTCGAATCATTAAGGCTTGTATTTGACCCCAATTGACTTCTGGGATCAACAAGTCTTCCATTTGACCTAATTCTGCTCCTCGGATCAACAAGTACCCACAACTTGATTCGTTTGTTTTATCAAGTCACTTAGTATACACAATGTGACCCAATTCTGCTTCTCGGATCAACAAGCACCAACACTTTGACTCGATTCAACTTCTCGGATCAACAAGTCTTCTATTTGACCGAATTCAGCTCCTCGGATCAACAAGTACCCACAAGTTGATCCCTTTGGTTTATCAAGTGACTTAGTACGCACAATGTGACCCGATTGGGCTTCTCGGATCAACAAGCACCAACTCTTTGACTCGATTCGACTTCTCGAATCGTTAAGGCTTGTATTTGAACCTAATTGACTTCTCGGATCAACAAGTCTTCCATTTGACCGAATTCAGCTCCTCGGATCAACAAGTACCCACAACTTGATCCGTTTGGTTTATCAAGTCACTTAGTACGCACAATGTGACCCGATTCAGCGTCTCGGATCAACAAGCACCAACTCTTTGACTCGATTCGACTTCTCGAATCATTAAGGCTTGTATTTGACCCCAATTGACTTCTGGGATCAACAAGTCTTCCATTTGACCTAATTCGGCTCCTCGGATCAACAAGTACCCACAACTTGATCCCTTTGGTTTATCAAGTCACTTAGTACGCACAATGTGACCCAATTCGGCTTCTCGGATCATCAAGCACCAACTCTTTGACTCGATTCGAGTTCTCGAATCATTAAGGCTTGTATTTGACCCTAATTGACTTCTGGGATCAACAAGTCTTCCATTTGACCTAATTTGGCTCCTCGGATCAACAAGTACCAACAACTTGATTCGTTTGGTTTATCAAGTCACTTAGTACGCACAATGTGACCCAATTCGGCTTCTCGGATCAACAAGCACCAACTCTTTAACTCGATTCGACTTCTCGAATCATTAAGGCTTGTATTTGACCCCAATTGACTTCTCGGATCAACAGGTCTTCCATTTGACCGAATTCAGCTCCTCGGATCAACAAGTACCCACAACTTGATCCGTTTGGTTTATCAAGTCACTTAGTACGCACAATATGACCCGATTCAGATTCTCGGATCAACAAGCACCAACTCTTTGACTAGATTCGACTTCTCGAATCATTAAGGCTTGTATTTGACCCCAATTGACTTCTCGGATCAACAACTCTTCCATTCTACCCAATTCGTCTTCTCGGAGCATCAAGTACCCACAACATGATCCGTTTGTTTCATCACGTCACAAAGTACGCACAATGTGACCCAATTCAGCTTCTCGGATCAACAAGCACCAACTCTTTGACTCGATTCGAGTTCTCGAATCATTAAGGCTTGTATTTGACCCCAATTGACTTCTGGGATCAACAAGTCTTCCATTTGACCTAATTCGGCTCCTCGGATCAACAAGTACCCACAACTTGATCCCTTTGGTTTATCAAGTCACTTAGTACGCACAATGTGACCAAATTCGGCTTCTCGGATCATCAAGCACCAACTCTTTGACTCAATTCGAGTTCTCGAATCATTAAGGCTTGTATTTGACCCCAAATGACTTCTGGGATCAACAAGTCTTCCATTTGACCTAATTCGGCTCCTCGGATGAACAAGTACCCACAACTTGATCCATTTGGTTTATCAAGTCACTTAGTACGCACAATGTGACCCAATTCGGCTTCTCGGATCATCAAGCACCAACTCTTTGACTAGATTCGAGTTCTCGAATCATTAAGGCTTGTATTTGACCCTAATTGACTTCTGGGATCAACAAGTCTTCCATTTGACCTAATTTGGCTCCTCGGATCAACAAGTACCAACAACTTGATTCGTTTGGTTTATCAAGTCACTTAGTACGCACAATGTGACCCAATTCGGCTTCTCGGATCAACAAGCACCAACTCTTTAACTCGATTCGACTTCTCGAATCATTAAGGCTTGTATTTGACCCCAATTGACTTCTCGGATCAACAAGTCTTCCATTTGACCGAATTCAGCTCCTCGGATCAACAAGTACCCACAACTTGATCCGTTTGGTTTATCAAGTCACTTAGTACGCACAATGTGACCCGATTGGGCTTCTCGGATCAACAAGCACCAACTCTTTGACTAGATTCGACTTCTCGAATCATTAAGGCTTGTATTTGACCCCAATTGACTTCTCGGATCAACAACTCTTCCATTCTACCCAATTCGTCTTCTCGGAGCATCAAGTACCCACAACTTGATCCATTTGTTTCATCACGTCACAAAGTACGCACAATGTGACCCAATTCAGCTTCTCGGATCAACAAGCACCAACTCTTTGACTCGATTCGAGTTCTCGAATCATTAAGGCTTGTATTTGACCCCAATTGACTTCTGGGATCAACAAGTCTTCCATTTGACCTAATTCGGCTCCTCGGATCAACAAGTACCCACAACTTGATCCCTTTGGTTTATCAAGTCACTTAGTACGCACAATGTGACCAAATTCGGCTTCTCGGATCATCAAGCACCAACTCTTTGACTCAATTCGAGTTCTCGAATCATTAAGGCTTGTATTTGACCCCAAATGACTTCTGGGATCAACAAGTCTTCCATTTGACCTAATTCGGCTCCTCGGATGAACAAGTACCCACAACTTGATCCATTTGGTTTATCAAGTCACTTAGTACGCACAATGTGACCCAATTCGGCTTCTCGGATCATCAAGCACCAACTCTTTGACTCGATTCGAGTTCTCGAATCATTAAGGCTTGTATTTGACCCTAATTGACTTCTGGGATCAACAAGTCTTCCATTTGACCTAATTTGGCTCCTCGGATCAACAAGTACCAACAACTTGATTCGTTTGGTTTATCAAGTCACTTAGTACGCACAATGTGACCCAATTCGGCTTCTCGGATCAACAAGCACCAACTCTTTAACTCGATTCGACTTCTCGAATCATTAAGGCTTGTATTTGACCCCAATTGACTTCTCGGATCAACAGGTCTTCCATTTGACCGAATTCAGCTCCTCGGATCAACAAGTACCCACAACTTGATCCGTTTGGTTTATCAAGTCACTTAGTACGCACAATATGACCCGATTCAGATTCTCGGATCAACAAGCACCAACTCTTTGACTAGATTCGACTTCTCGAATCATTAAGGCTTGTATTTGACCCCAATTGACTTCTCGGATCAACAACTCTTCCATTCTACCCAATTCGTCTTCTCGGAGCATCAAGTACCCACAACATGATCCGTTTGTTTCATCACGTCACAAAGTACGCACAATGTGACCCAATTCAGCTTCTCGGATCAACAAGCACCAACTCTTTGACTCGATTCGAGTTCTCGAATCATTAAGGCTTGTATTTGACCCCAATTGACTTCTGGGATCAACAAGTCTTCCATTTGACCTAATTCGGCTCCTCGGATCAACAAGTACCCACAACTTGATCCCTTTGGTTTATCAAGTCACTTAGTACGCACAATGTGACCAAATTCGGCTTCTCGGATCATCAAGCACCAACTCTTTGACTCAATTCGAGTTCTCGAATCATTAAGGCTTGTATTTGACCCCAAATGACTTCTGGGATCAACAAGTCTTCCATTTGACCTAATTCGGCTCCTCGGATGAACAAGTACCCACAACTTGATCCATTTGGTTTATCAAGTCACTTAGTACGCACAATGTGACCCAATTCGGCTTCTCGGATCATCAAGCACCAACTCTTTGACTAGATTCGAGTTCTCGAATCATTAAGGCTTGTATTTGACCCTAATTGACTTCTGGGATCAACAAGTCTTCCATTTGACCTAATTTGGCTCCTCGGATCAACAAGTACCAACAACTTGATTCGTTTGGTTTATCAAGTCACTTAGTACGCACAATGTGACCCAATTCGGCTTCTCGGATCAACAAGCACCAACTCTTTAACTCGATTCGACTTCTCGAATCATTAAGGCTTGTATTTGACCCCAATTGACTTCTCGGATCAACAAGTCTTCCATTTGACCGAATTCAGCTCCTCGGATCAACAAGTACCCACAACTTGATCCGTTTGGTTTATCAAGTCACTTAGTACGCACAATGTGACCCGATTGGGCTTCTCGGATCAACAAGCACCAACTCTTTGACTAGATTCGACTTCTCGAATCATTAAGGCTTGTATTTGACCCCAATTGACTTCTCGGATCAACAACTCTTCCATTCTACCCAATTCGTCTTCTCGGAGCATCAAGTACCCACAACTTGATCCATTTGTTTCATCACGTCACAAAGTACGCACAATGTGACCCAATTCAGCTTCTCGGATCAACAAGCACCAACTCTTTGACTCGATTCGAGTTCTCGAATCATTAAGGCTTGTATTTGACCCCAATTGACTTCTGGGATCAACAAGTCTTCCATTTGACCTAATTCGGCTCCTCGGATCAACAAGTACCCACAACTTGATCCCTTTGGTTTATCAAGTCACTTAGTACGCACAATGTGACCAAATTCGGCTTCTCGGATCATCAAGCACCAACTCTTTGACTCAATTCGAGTTCTCGAATCATTAAGGCTTGTATTTGACCCCAAATGACTTCTGGGATCAACAAGTCTTCCATTTGACCTAATTCGGCTCCTCGGATGAACAAGTACCCACAACTTGATCCATTTGGTTTATCAAGTCACTTAGTACGCACAATGTGACCCAATTCGGCTTCTCGGATCATCAAGCACCAACTCTTTGACTCGATTCGAGTTCTCGAATCATTAAGGCTTGTATTTGACCCTAATTGACTTCTGGGATCAACAAGTCTTCCATTTGACCTAATTTGGCTCCTCGGATCAACAAGTACCAACAACTTGATTCGTTTGGTTTATCAAGTCACTTAGTACGCACAATGTGACCCAATTCGGCTTCTCGGATCAACAAGCACCAACTCTTTAACTCGATTCGACTTCTCGAATCATTAAGGCTTGTATTTGACCCCAATTGACTTCTCGGATCAACAAGTCTTCCATTTGACCGAATTCAGCTCCTCGGATCAACAAGTACCCACAACTTGATCCGTTTGGTTTATCAAGTCACTTAGTACGCACAATGTGACCCGATTGGGCTTCTCGGATCAACAAGCACCAACTCTTTGACTAGATTCGACTTCTCGAATCATTAAGGCTTGTATTTGACCCCAATTGACTTCTCGGATCAACAACTCTTCCATTCTACCCAATTCGTCTTCTCGCAGCATCAAGTACCCACAACTTGATCCGTTTGTTTCATCACGTCATAAAGTACGCACAATGTGACCCAATTCAGCTTCTCGGATCAACAAGCACCAACTCTTTGACTCGATTCGAGTTCTCGAATCATTAAGGCTTGTATTTGACCCCAATTGACTTCTGGGATCAACAAGTCTTCCATTTGACCTAATTCGGCTCCTCGGATCAACAAGTACCCACAACTTGATCCCTTTGGTTTATCAAGTCACTTAGTACGCACAATGTAACCCAATTCGGCTTCTCGGATCATCAAGCACCAACTCTTTGACTCGATTCGAGTTCTCGAATCATTAAGGCTTGTATTTGACCCTAATTGACTTCTGGGATCAACAAGTCTTCCATTTGACCTAATTTGGCTCCTCGGATCAACAAGTACCCACAACTTGATTCGTTTGGTTTATCAAGTGACTTAGTACGCACAATGTGACCCAATTCGGCTTCTCGGATCAACAAGCACCAACTCTTTAACTCGATTCGACTTCTCGAATCATTAAGGCTTGTATTTGACCCCAATTGACTTCTCGGATCAACAAGTCTTCCATTTGACCAAATTCAGCTCCTCGGATCAACAAGTACCCACAACTTGATCCGTTTGGTTTATCAAGTCACTTAGTACGCACAATGTGACCCGATTCAGCTTCTCGGATCAACAAGCACCAACTCTTTGACTAGATTCGACTTCTCGAAAAATTAAGGCTTGTATTTGACCCCAATTGACTTCTCGGATCAACAACTCTTCCATTCTACCCAATTCGTCTTCTCAGAGCAACAAGTACCCACAACTTGATCCGTTTGTTTCATCACGTCACAAAGTACGCACAATGTGACCCAATTCAGCTTCTCGGATCAACAAGCACCAACTCTTTGACTCGATTCGAGTTCTAGAATCATTAAGGCTTGTATTTGACCCCAATTGACTTCTGGGATCAACAAGTCTTCCATTTGACCTAATTCGGCTTCTCGGATCAATAAGTACCCACAACTTGATCCGTTTGGTTTATCAAGTCACTTAGTACGCACAATGTGACCAAATTCGGCTTCTCGGATCATCAAGCACCAACTCTTTTACTCGATTCGAGTTCTCGAATCATTAAGGCTTGTATTTGACCCCAATTGACTTCTGGGATCAACAAGTCTTCCATTTGACCTAATTCGGCTCCTCGGATCAACAAATACCCACAACTTGATTCGTTTGGTTTATCAAGTCACCTAGCACGCACAATGTGACCCAATTCAGCTTCTCCGAAGAACAAGCACCAACTCTTTGACTCGATTTGACTTCTCGAATCATTAAGGCTTGTATTTGACCCCAATTGACTTCTCGGATCAACAAGTACCCACAACTTGATCCGTTTGGTTTATCAAGTCACTTAGTACGCACAATGTGACCCGATTGAGCTTCTCGGATCAACAAGCACCAACTCTTTGACTAGATTCGACTTCTCGAATCATTAAGGCTTGTATTTGACCCCAATTGACTTCTCGGATCAACAACTCTTCCATTCTACCCAATTCGTCTTCTCGGAGCAACAAGTACCCACAACTTGATCCGTTTGTTTCATCACGACACAAAGTACGCACAATGTGACCCAATTCAGCTTCTCAGATCAACAAGCACCAACTCTTTGACTCGATTCGAGTTCTCGAATCATTAAGGCTTGTATTTGACCCCAATTGACTTCTGGGATCAACAAGTCTTCCATTTGACCTAATTCGGCTCCTCGGATCAACAAGTACCCACAACTTGATCCCTTTGGTTTATCAAGTCACTTAGTACGCACAATGTGACCAAATTCGGCTTCTCGGATCATCAAGCACCAACTCTTTGACTCAATTCGAGTTCTCGAATCATTAAGGCTTGTATTTGACCCCAAATGACTTCTGGGATCAACAAGTCTTCCATTTGACCTAATTCGGCTCCTCGGATGAACAAGTACCCACAACTTGATCCATTTGGTTTATCAAGTCACTTAGTACGCACAATGTGACCCAATTCGGCTTCTCGGATCATCAAGCACCAACTCTTTGACTCGATTCGAGTTCTCGAATCATTAAGGCTTGTATTTGACCCTAATTGACTTCTGGGATCAACAAGTCTTCCATTTGACCTAATTTGGCTCCTCGGATCAACAAGTACCAACAACTTGATTCGTTTGGTTTATCAAGTCACTTAGTACGCACAATGTGACCCAATTCGGCTTCTCGGATCAACAAGCACCAACTCTTTAACTCGATTCGACTTCTCGAATCATTAAGGCTTGTATTTGACCCCAATTGACTTCTCGGATCAACAAGTCTTCCATTTGACCGAATTCAGCTCCTCGGATCAACAAGTACCCACAACTTGATCCGTTTGGTTTATCAAGTCACTTAGTACGCACAATGTGACCCGATTGGGCTTCTCGGATCAACAAGCACCAACTCTTTGACTAGATTCGACTTCTCGAATCATTAAGGCTTGTATTTGACCCCAATTGACTTCTCGGATCAACAACTCTTCCATTCTACCCAATTCGTCTTCTCGCAGCATCAAGTACCCACAACTTGATCCGTTTGTTTCATCACGTCATAAAGTACGCACAATGTGACCCAATTCAGCTTCTCGGATCAACAAGCACCAACTCTTTGACTCGATTCGAGTTCTCGAATCATTAAGGCTTGTATTTGACCCCAATTGACTTCTGGGATCAACAAGTCTTCCATTTGACCTAATTCGGCTCCTCGGATCAACAAGTACCCACAACTTGATCCCTTTGGTTTATCAAGTCACTTAGTACGCACAATGTAACCCAATTCGGCTTCTCGGATCATCAAGCACCAACTCTTTGACTCGATTCGAGTTCTCGAATCATTAAGGCTTGTATTTGACCCTAATTGACTTCTGGGATCAACAAGTCTTCCATTTGACCTAATTTGGCTCCTCGGATCAACAAGTACCCACAACTTGATTCGTTTGGTTTATCAAGTGACTTAGTACGCACAATGTGACCCAATTCGGCTTCTCGGATCAACAAGCACCAACTCTTTAACTCGATTCGACTTCTCGAATCATTAAGGCTTGTATTTGACCCCAATTGACTTCTCGGATCAACAAGTCTTCCATTTGACCAAATTCAGCTCCTCGGATCAACAAGTACCCACAACTTGATCCGTTTGGTTTATCAAGTCACTTAGTACGCACAATGTGACCCGATTCAGCTTCTCGGATCAACAAGCACCAACTCTTTGACTAGATTCGACTTCTCGAAAAATTAAGGCTTGTATTTGACCCCAATTGACTTCTCGGATCAACAACTCTTCCATTCTACCCAATTCGTCTTCTCAGAGCAACAAGTACCCACAACTTGATCCGTTTGTTTCATCACGTCACAAAGTACGCACAATGTGACCCAATTCAGCTTCTCGGATCAACAAGCACCAACTCTTTGACTCGATTCGAGTTCTAGAATCATTAAGGCTTGTATTTGACCCCAATTGACTTCTGGGATCAACAAGTCTTCCATTTGACCTAATTCGGCTTCTCGGATCAATAAGTACCCACAACTTGATCCGTTTGGTTTATCAAGTCACTTAGTACGCACAATGTGACCAAATTCGGCTTCTCGGATCATCAAGCACCAACTCTTTTACTCGATTCGAGTTCTCGAATCATTAAGGCTTGTATTTGACCCCAATTGACTTCTGGGATCAACAAGTCTTCCATTTGACCTAATTCGGCTCCTCGGATCAACAAATACCCACAACTTGATTCGTTTGGTTTATCAAGTCACCTAGCACGCACAATGTGACCCAATTCAGCTTCTCCGAAGAACAAGCACCAACTCTTTGACTCGATTTGACTTCTCGAATCATTAAGGCTTGTATTTGACCCCAATTGACTTCTCGGATCAACAAGTACCCACAACTTGATCCGTTTGGTTTATCAAGTCACTTAGTACGCACAATGTGACCCGATTGAGCTTCTCGGATCAACAAGCACCAACTCTTTGACTAGATTCGACTTCTCGAATCATTAAGGCTTGTATTTGACCCCAATTGACTTCTCGGATCAACAACTCTTCCATTCTACCCAATTCGTCTTCTCGGAGCAACAAGTACCCACAACTTGATCCGTTTGTTTCATCACGACACAAAGTACGCACAATGTGACCCAATTCAGCTTCTCAGATCAACAAGCACCAACTCTTTGACTCGATTCGAGTTCTCGAATCACTAAGGCTTGTATTTGACCCCAATTGACTTCTGGGATCAACAAGTCTTCCATTTGACCTAATTCGGCTCCTCCGATAAACAAGTACCCACAACTTGATTCGTTTGGTTTATCAAGTCACCTAGTACGCATAATGTGACCCAATCCGGCTTCTCGGATCAACAGGCACCAACTCTTTGACTCGATTCGACTTCTCGAATCATTAAGGCTTGTATTTGACCCCAATTGACTTCTGGGATCAACAAGTCTTCCATTTGACGAAATTCGGCTCCTTAGATCAACAAATACCCACAACTTGATCCATTTGGTTTATCAAGTCACTTAGTATGCAGAATGTGACCCGATTTGGCTCCTCGGATCAACAAGCACCAACTCTTTGACTCGATTCGACTTCTCGAATCATTAAGGCTTGTATTTAACCCCAATTGACTTCTCGGATCAACAACTCTTCCATTCTACCAAATTCGGCTTCTCGAATTAACAAGTACCCACAACTTGATCCGTTTGTTTCATCACGTAACAAAGTACGCACAATGTGACCCAATTCGGCTTCTCGGATCAACAAGCACCAACTCATTGACTCAATTCGAGCTCTCGAATCATTAAGGCTTGTATTTGACCCCAATTGACTTCTGGGATCAACAAGTCTTCCATTTGACCTAATTCGGCTCCTCGGATCAACAAGTACCCACAACTTGATCCCTTTGGTTTATCAAGTCACTTAGTACGCACAATGTGACCAAATTCGGCTTCTCGGATCATCAAGCACCAACTCTTTGACTCAATTCGAGTTCTCGAATCATTAAGGCTTGTATTTGACCCCAAATGACTTCTGGGATCAACAAGTCTTCCATTTGACCTAATTCGGCTCCTCGGATGAACAAGTACCCACAACTTGATCCATTTGGTTTATCAAGTCACTTAGTACGCACAATGTGACCCAATTCGGCTTCTCGGATCATCAAGCACCAACTCTTTGACTCGATTCGAGTTCTCGAATCATTAAGGCTTGTATTTGACCCTAATTGACTTCTGGGATCAACAAGTCTTCCATTTGACCTAATTTGGCTCCTCGGATCAACAAGTACCAACAACTTGATTCGTTTGGTTTATCAAGTCACTTAGTACGCACAATGTGACCCAATTCGGCTTCTCGGATCAACAAGCACCAACTCTTTAACTCGATTCGACTTCTCGAATCATTAAGGCTTGTATTTGACCCCAATTGACTTCTCGGATCAACAAGTCTTCCATTTGACCGAATTCAGCTCCTCGGATCAACAAGTACCCACAACTTGATCCGTTTGGTTTATCAAGTCACTTAGTACGCACAATGTGACCCGATTGGGCTTCTCGGATCAACAAGCACCAACTCTTTGACTAGATTCGACTTCTCGAATCATTAAGGCTTGTATTTGACCCCAATTGACTTCTCGGATCAACAACTCTTCCATTCTACCCAATTCGTCTTCTCGCAGCATCAAGTACCCACAACTTGATCCGTTTGTTTCATCACGTCATAAAGTACGCACAATGTGACCCAATTCAGCTTCTCGGATCAACAAGCACCAACTCTTTGACTCGATTCGAGTTCTCGAATCATTAAGGCTTGTATTTGACCCCAATTGACTTCTGGGATCAACAAGTCTTCCATTTGACCTAATTCGGCTCCTCGGATCAACAAGTACCCACAACTTGATCCCTTTGGTTTATCAAGTCACTTAGTACGCACAATGTGACCCAATTCGGCTTCTCGGATCATCAAGCACCAACTCTTTGACTCGATTCGAGTTCTCGAATCATTAAGGCTTGTATTTGACCCTAATTGACTTCTGGGATCAACAAGTCTTCCATTTGACCTAATTTGGCTCCTCGGATCAACAAGTACCCACAACTTGATTCGTTTGGTTTATCAAGTGACTTAGTACGCACAATGTGACCCAATTCGGCTTCTCGGATCAACAAGCACCAACTCTTTAACTCGATTCGACTTCTCGAATCATTAAGGCTTGTATTTGACCCCAATTGACTTCTCGGATCAACAAGTCTTCCATTTGACCAAATTCAGCTCCTCGGATCAACAAGTACCCACAACTTGATCCGTTTGGTTTATCAAGTCACTTAGTACGCACAATGTGACCCGATTCAGCTTCTCGGATCAACAAGCACCAACTCTTTGTCTAGATTCGACTTCTCGAAAAATTAAGGCTTGTATTTGACCCCAATTGACTTCTCGGATCAACAACTCTTCCATTCTACCCAATTCGTCTTCTCAGAGCAACAAGTACCCACAACTTGATCCGTTTGTTTCATCACGTCACAAAGTACGCACAATGTGACCCAATTCAGCTTCTCGGATCAACAAGCACCAACTCTTTGACTCGATTCGAGTTCTAGAATCATTAAGGCTTGTATTTGACCCCAATTGACTTCTGGGATCAACAAGTCTTCCATTTGACCTAATTCGGCTTCTCGGATCAATAAGTACCCACAACTTGATCCGTTTGGTTTATCAAGTCACTTAGTACGCACAATGTGACCAAATTCGGCTTCTCGGATCATCAAGCACCAACTCTTTTACTCGATTCGAGTTCTCGAATCATTAAGGCTTGTATTTGACCCCAATTGACTTCTGGGATCAACAAGTCTTCCATTTGACCTAATTCGGCTCCTCGGATCAACAAATACCCACAACTTGATTCGTTTGGTTTATCAAGTCACCTAGCACGCACAATGTGACCCAATTCAGCTTCTCCGAAGAACAAGCACCAACTCTTTGACTCGATTCGACTTCTCGAATCATTAAGGCTTGTATTTGACCCCAATTGACTTCTCGGATCAACAAGTACCCACAACTTGATCCGTTTGGTTTATCAAGTCACTTAGTACGCACAATGTGACCCGATTGAGCTTCTCGGATCAACAAGCACCAACTCTTTGACTAGATTCGACTTCTCGAATCATTAAGGCTTGTATTTGACCCCAATTGACTTCTCGGATCAACAACTCTTCCATTCTACCCAATTCGTCTTCTCGGAGCAACAAGTACCCACAACTTGATCCGTTTGTTTCATCACGACACAAAGTACGCACAATGTGACCCAATTCAGCTTCTCAGATCAACAAGCACCAACTCTTTGACTCGATTCGAGTTCTCGAATCACTAAGGCTTGTATTTGACCCCAATTGACTTCTGGGATCAACAAGTCTTCCATTTGACCTAATTCGGCTCCTCCGATAAACAAGTACCCACAACTTGATTCGTTTGGTTTATCAAGTCACCTAGTACGCATAATGTGACCCAATCCGGCTTCTCGGATCAACAGGCACCAACTCTTTGACTCGATTCGACTTCTCGAATCATTAAGGCTTGTATTTGACCCCAATTGACTTCTGGGATCAACAAGTCTTCCATTTGACGAAATTCGGCTCCTCAGATCAACAAATACCCACAACTTGATCCATTTGGTTTATCAAGTCACTTAGTATGCAGAATGTGACCCGATTTGGCTCCTCGGATCAACAAGCACCAACTCTTTGACTCGATTCGACTTCTCGAATCATTAAGGCTTGTATTTAACCCCAATTGACTTCTCGGATCAACAACTCTTCCATTCTACCAAATTCGGCTTCTCGAATTAACAAGTACCCACAACTTGATCCGTTTGTTTCATCACGTAACAAAGTACGCACAATGTGACCCAATTCGGCTTCTCGGATCAACAAGCACCAACTCATTGACTCAATTCGAGCTCTCGAATCATTAAGGCTTGTATTTGACCCCAATTGACTTCTGGGATCAACAAGTCTTCCATTTGACCTAATTCGGCTCCTCGGATCAACAAGTACCCACAACTTGATTCGTTTGGTTTATCAAGTCACTTAGTACGCACAATGTGACCCAATTCTACTTCTCGGGTCAACAAGCACCAACACTTTGACTCGATTCGACTTCTCGAATCATTAAGGCTTGTATTTGACCCCAATTGACTTCTCGGATCAACAAGTCTTCCATTTGACCGAATTCAGCTCCTCGGATCAACAAGTACCCACAACTTGATCCCTTTGGTTTATCAAGTCACCTAGTACGCACAATGTGACCCGATTGGGCTTCTCGGATCAAGAAGCACCAACTCTTTGACTAGATTCGACTTCTCGAATCATTAAGGCTTGTATTTGACCCCAATTGATTTCTCGGATCAACAACTCTTCCATTCTACCCAATTCGGCTTCTCGGAGCAACAAGTACCCACAACTTGATCCGTTTATTTCATCACGTCACAAAGTACGAACAATGTGACCCAATTCAGCATCTCGGATTAAAAAGCACCAACTCTTTGACTCGATTCGAGTTCTCGAAACATTAAGGCTTGTATTTGACCCCAAATGACTTTTGGGATCAACAAGTCTTCCATTTGACCTAATTCGGCTCCTCGGATCAACAAGTACCCACAACTTGATCCATTTGGTCTATCAAGTCACTTAGTACGGACAATGTGACCCAATTCGGCTTCTCGGATCATCAAGCACCAACTCTTTGACTTGATTCGAGTTCTCGAATCATTAAGGTTTGTATTTGACCCTAATTGACTTCTGGGATCAACAAGTCTTCCATTTGACCTAATTTGGCTCCTCGGATCAACAAGTACCAACAACTTGATTCGTTTGGTTTATCAAGTCACTTAGTACGCACAATGTGACCCAATTCGGCTTCTCGGATCAACAAGCACCAACTCTTTAACTCGATTCGACTTCTCGAATCATTAAGGCTTGTATTTGACCCCAATCGACTTCTCGGATCAACAAGTCTTCCATTTGACCGAATTCAGCTCCTCGGATCAACAAGTACCCACTACTTGATCCGTTTGGTTTATCAAGTCACTTAGTACGCACAATGTGACCCGATTCGGCTTCTCGGATCAACAAGCACCAACTCTTTGACTAGATTCGACTTCTCGAATCATTAAGGCTTGTATTTGACCCCAATTGACTTCTCGGATCAACAACTCTTCCATTCTACCCAATTCGTCTTCTCGGAGCATCAAGTACCCACAACTTGATCCGTTTGTTTCATCACGTCACAAAGTACGCACAATGTGACCCAATTCAGCTTCTCGGATCAACAAGCACCAACTCTTTGACTCGATTCGAGTTCTCGAATCATTAAGGCTTGTATTTGACCCCAATTGACTTCTGGGATCAACAAGTCTTCCATTTGACCTAATTCGGCTCCTCGGATCAACAAGTACCCACAACTTGATCCCTTTGGTTTATCAAGTCACTTAGTACGCACAATGTGACCTAATTCGGCTTCTCGGATCATCAAGCACCAACTCTTTGACTCGATTCGAGTTCTCGAATCATTAAGGCTTGTATTTGACCCTAATTGACTTCTGGGATCAACAAGTCTTCCATTTGACCTAATTTGGCTCCTCGGATCAATAAGTACCCACAACATGATTCGTTTGGTTTATCTAGTGACTTAGTACGCACAATGTGACCCAATTCGGCTTCTCGGATCAACAAGCACCAACTCTTTAACTCGATTCAACTTCTCGAATCATTAAGGCTTGTATTTGACCCCAATTGACTTCTCGGATCAACAAGTCTTCCATTTGACCGAATTCAGCTCCTCGGATCAACAAGTACCCACGACTTGATCCGTTTGGTTTATCAAGTCACTTAGTACGCACAATGTGACCCGATTCGGCTTCTCGGATCAACAAGCACCAACTCTTTGACTAGATTCGACTTCTCGAAAAATTAAGGCTTGTATTTGACCCCAATTGACTTCTCGGATCAACAACTCTTCCATTCTACCCAATTCATCTTCTCCGAGCATCTAGTACCCACAACATGATCCATTTGTTTCATCACGTCACAAAGTACGCACAATGTGACCCAATTCAGCTTCTCGGATCAACAAGCACCAACTCTTTGACTCGATTCGAGTTCTCGAATCATTAAGGCTTGTATTTGACCCCAATTGACTTCTGGGATCAACAAGTCTTCCATTTGACCTAATTCGGCTCCTCGGATCAACAAGTACCCACAACTTGATCCCTTTGGTTTATCAAGTCACTTAGTACGCACAATGTGACCCAATTCGGCTTCTCGGATCATCAAGCACCAACTCTTTGACTCGATTCGAGTTCTCGAATCATTAAGGCTTGTATTTGAACCTAATTGACTTCTGGGATCAACAAGTCTTCCATTTGACCTAATTTGGCTCCTCGGATCAACAAGTACCCACAACTTGATTCGTTTGGTTTATCAAGTGACTTAGTACGCACAATGTGACCCAATTCAGCTTCTCGGATCAACAAGCACCAACTCTTTGACTCGATTCGAGTTCTCGAATCATTAAGGCTTGTATTTGACCCCAATTGACTTCTGGGATCAACAAGTCTTCCATTTGACCTAATTCGGCTCCTCGGATCAACAAGTACCCACAACTTGATCCCTTTGGTTTATCAAGTCACTTAGTACGCACAATGTGACCCAATTCGGCTTCTCGGATCTTCAAGCACCAACTCTTTGACTCGATTCGAGTTCTCGAATCATTAAGGCTTGTATTTGAACCTAATTGACTTCTGGGATCAACAAGTCTTCCATTTGAGCTAATTTGGCTCCTCGGATCAACAAGTACCCACAACTTGATTCGTTTGGTTTATCAAGTGACTTAGTACGCACAATGTGACCCAATTCGGCTTCTCGGATCAACAAGCACCAACTCTTTAACTCGATTCGACTTCTCGAATCATTAAGGCTTGTATTTGACCCCAATTGACTTCTGGGATCAACAAGTCTTCCATTTGACCGAATTCAGCTCCTCGGATCAACAAGTACCCACAACTTGATCCGTTTGGTTTATCAAGTCACTTAGTACGCACAATGTGACCCGATTCGGCTTCTCGGATCAACAAGCACCAACTCTTTGACTAGATTCGACTTCTCGAAAAATTAAGGCTTGTATTTGACCCCAATTGACTTCTCGGATCAATAACTCTTCCATTCTACCCAATTCGTCTTCTCGGAGCAACAAGTACCCACAACTTGATCCGTTTGTTTCATCACGTCACAAAGTACGCACAATGTGACCCAATTCAGCTTCTCGGATCAACAAGCACCAACTCTTTGACTCGATTCGAGTTCTCGAATCATTAAGGCTTGTATTTGACCCCAATTGACTTCTGGGATCAACAAGTCTTCCATTTGACCTAATTCGGCTTCTCGGATCAATAAGTACCCACAACTTGATCCGTTTGGTTTATCAAGTCACTTAGTACGCACAATGTGACCAATTTCGGCTTCTCGGATCATCAAGCACCAACTCTTTGACTCGATTCGAGTTCTCGAATCATTAAGGCTTGTATTTGGCCCCAATTGACTTCTGGGATCAACAAGTCTTCCGTTTGACCTAGTTCGGCTCCTCGGATCAACAAGTACCCACAACTTGATTCGTTTGGTTTATCAAGTCACCTAGTACGCACAATGTGACCCAATTCAGCTTCTCGGATCAACAAGCACCAACTCTTTGACTCGATTCGACTTCTCGAATCATTAAGGCTTGTATTTGACCCCAATTGACTTCTCGGATCAACAAGTCTTCCATTTGACCGAATTCAGCTCCTCGGATCAACAAGTACCCACAACTTGATCCGTTTGGTTTATCAACTCACTTAGTACGCACAATGTGACCCGATTGGGTTTCTCGGATCAACAAGCACCAACTCTTTGACTAGATTCGACTTCTCGAATCATTAAGGCTTGTATTTGACCCCAATTGACTTCTCGGATCAACAACTCTTCCATTCTACCCAATTCGTCTTCTCGGAGCAAAAAGTACCCACAACTTGATCCGTTTGTTTCATCACGACACAAAGTACGCACAATGTGACCCAATTCAGCTTCTCGGATCAACAAGCACCAACTCTTTGACTCGATTCGAGTTCTCGAATCACTAAGGCTTGTATTTGACCCCAATTGACTTCTGTGATCAACAAGTCTTCCATTTGACCTAATTCGGCTCCTCGGATAAACAAGTACCCACAACTTGATTCGTTTGGTTTATCAAGTCACCTAGTACGCATAATGTGACCCAATCCGGCTTCTCGGATCAACAAGCACCAACTCTTTGACTCGATTCGACTTCTCGAATCATTAAGGCTTGAATTTGACCCCAATTGACTTCTCGGATCAACAACTCTTCCATTCTACCCAATTCGTCTTCTCGGAGCATCTAGTTCCGACAACTTGATCCATTTGTTTCATCATGTCACAAAGTACGCACATTGTGACCCAATTCAGCTTCTCGGATCAACAAGCACCAACTCTTTGACTCGATTCGAGTTCTCGAATCATTAAGGCTTGTATTTGACCCCAATTGACTTCTCGGATCAACAACTCTTCCATTCTACCCAATTCGGCTTCTCGAAGAAACAAGTACCCACAACTTGATCCGTTTGTTTCATCACATCAAAAAGTACGCACAACGTGACCCAATTCGGCTTCTCGGATCAACAAGCACCAACTCTTTGACTCAATTCGAGTTCTCGAATCATTAAGGCTTGTATTTGACCCCAATTGACTTCTAGGATCAACAAGTCTTCCATTTGACCTAATTTGGCTCCACGGATCAACAAGTACCCACAACTTGATTCGTTTGGTTTATCAAGTCACTTAGTGCGCACAATGTGACCCAATTCGGCTTCTCGGATCAACAAGCACCAACTCATTGACTCGATTCGACTTCTCGAATCATTAAGGCTTGTATTTGACCCCAATCGACTTCTCGGATCAACAAGTCTTCCATTTGACCGAATTCAGCTCCTCGGATCAACAAGTACCCACTACTTGATCCGTTTGGTTTATCAAGTCACTTAGTACGCACAATGTGACCCGATTCGGCTTCTCGGATCAACAAGCACCAACTCTTTGACTAGATTCAACTTCTCGAATCATTAAGGCTTGTATTTGACCCCAATTGACTTCTCGGATCAACAACTCTTCCATTCTACCCAATTCGTCTTCTCGGAGCATCAAGTACCCACAACTTGATCCGTTTGTTTCATCACGTCACAAAGTACGCACAATGTGACCCAATTCAGCTTCTCGGATCAACAAGCACCAACTCTTTGACTCGATTCGAGTTCTCGAATCATTAAGGCTTGTATTTGACCCCAATTGACTTCTGGGATCAACAAGTCTTCCATTTGACCTAATTCGGCTCCTCGGATCAACAAGTACCCACAACTTGATCCCTTTGGTTTATCAAGTCACTTAGTACGCACAATGTGACCTAATTCGGCTTCTCGGATCATCAAGCACCAACTCTTTGACTCGATTCGAGTTCTCGAATCATTAAGGCTTGTATTTGACCCTAATTGACTTCTGGGATCAACAAGTCTTCCATGTGACCTAATTTGGCTCCTCGGATCAACAAGTACCCACAACATGATTCGTTTGGTTTATCTAGTGACTTAGTACGCACAATGTGACCCAATTCGGCTTCTCGGATCAACAAGCACCAACTCTTTAACTCGATTCAACTTCTCGAATCATTAAGGCTTGTATTTGACCCCAATTGACTTCTCGGATCAACAAGTCTTCCATTTGACCGAATTCAGCTCCTCGGATCAACAAGTACCCACAACTTGATCCGTTTGGTTTATCAAGTCACTTAGTACGCACAATGTGACCCGAATCGGCTTCTCGGATCAACAAGCACCAACTCTTTGACTAGATTCGACTTCTCGAAAAATTAAGGCTTGTATTTGACCCCAATTGACTTCTCGGATCAACAACTCTTCCATTCTACCCAATTCGTCTTCTCCGAGCATCTAGTACCCACAACATGATCCATTTGTTTCATCACGTCACAAAGTACGCACAATGTGACCCAATTCAGCTTCTCGGATCAACAAGCACCAACTCTTTGACTCGATTCGAGTTCTCGAATCATTAAGGCTTGTATTTGACCCCAATTGACTTCTGGGATCAACAAGTCTTCCATTTGACCTAATTCGGCTCCTCGGATCAACAAGTACCCACAACTTGATCCCTTTGGTTTATCAAGTCACTTAGTACGCACAATGTGACCCAATTCGGCTTCTCGGATCATCAAGCACCAACTCTTTGACTCGATTCGAGTTCTCGAATCATTAAGGCTTGTATTTGAACCTAATTGACTTCTGGGATCAACAAGTCTTCCATTTGACCTAATTTGGCTCCTCGGATCAACAAGTACCCACAACTTGATTCGTTTGGTTTATCAAGTGACTTAGTACGCACAATGTGACCCAATTCAGCTTCTCGGATCAACAAGCACCAACTCTTTGACTCGATTCGAGTTCTCGAATCATTAAGGCTTGTATTTGACCCCAATTGACTTCTGGGATCAACAAGTCTTCCATTTGACCTAATTCGGCTCCTCGGATCAACAAGTACCCACAACTTGATCCCTTTGGTTTATCAAGTCACTTAGTACGCACAATGTGACCCAATTCGGCTTCTCGGATCATCAAGCACCAACTCTTTGACTCGATTCGAGTTCTCGAATCATTAAGGCTTGTATTTGAACCTAATTGACTTCTGGGATCAACAAGTCTTCCATTTGAGCTAATTTGGCTCCTCGGATCAACAAGTACCCACAACTTGATTCGTTTGGTTTATCAAGTGACTTAGTACGCACAATGTGACCCAATTCGGCTTCTCGGATCAACAAGCACCAACTCTTTAACTCGATTCGACTTCTCGAATCATTAAGGCTTGTATTTGACCCCAATTGACTTCTGGGATCAACAAGTCTTCCATTTGACCGAATTCAGCTCCTCGGATCAACAAGTACCCACAACTTGATCCGTTTGGTTTATCAAGTCACTTAGTACGCACAATGTGACCCGATTCGGCTTCTCGGATCAACAAGCACCAACTCTTTGACTAGATTCGACTTCTCGAAAAATTAAGGCTTGTATTTGACCCCAATTGACTTCTCGGATCAATAACTCTTCCATTCTACCCAATTCGTCTTCTCGGAGCAACAAGTACCCACAACTTGATCCGTTTATTTCATCACGTCACAAAGTACGCACAATGTGACCCAATTCAGCTTCTCGGATCAACAAGCACCAACTCTTTGACTCGATTCGAGTTCTCGAATCATTAAGGCTTGTATTTGACCCCAATTGACTTCTGGGATCAACAAGTCTTCCATTTGACCTAATTCGGCTTCTCGGATCAATAAGTACCCACAACTTGATCCGTTTGGTTTATCAAGTCACTTAGTACGCACAATGTGACCAATTTCGGCTTCTCGGATCATCAAGCACCAACTCTTTGACTCGATTCGAGTTCTCGAATCATTAAGGCTTGTATTTGGCCCCAATTGACTTCTGGGATCAACAAGTCTTCCGTTTGACCTAGTTCGGCTCCTCGGATCAACAAGTACCCACAACTTGATTCGTTTGGTTTATCAAGTCACCTAGTACGCACAATGTGACCCAATTCGGCTTCTCGGATCAACAAGCACCAACTCTTTGACTCGATTCGCCTTCTCGAATCATTAAGGCTTGTATTTGACCCCAATTGACTTCTCGGATCAACAAGTCTTCCATTTGACCTAATTCAGCTCCTCGGATCAACAAGTACCCACAACTTGATCCGTTTGGTTTATCAAGTCACTTAGTACGCACAATGTGACCCGATTGGGTTTCTCGGATCAACAAGCACCAACTCTTTGACTCGATTCGACTTCTCGAATCATTAAGGCTTGAATTTGACCCCAATTGACTTCTCGGATCAACAACTCTTCCATTCTACCCAATTCGTCTTCTCGGAGCATCTAGTTCCGACAACTTGATCCATTTGTTTCATCACGTCACAAAGTACGCACATTGTGACCCAATTCAGCTTCTCGGATCAACAAGCACCAACTCTTTGACTCGATTCGAGTTCTCGAATCATTAAGGCTTGTATTTGACCCCAATTGACTTCTCGGATCAACAACTCTTCCATTCTACCCAATTCGGCTTCTCGAAGAAACAAGTACCCACAACTTGTTCCGTTTGTTTCATCACATCAAAAAGTACGCACAACGTGACCCAATTCGGCTTCTCGGATCAACAAGCACCAACTCTTTGACTCGATTCGAGTTCTCGAATCATTAAGGCTTGTATTTGACCCCAATTGACTTCTAGGATCAACAAGTCTTCCATTTGACCTAATTTGGCTCCACGGATCAACAAGTACCCACAACTTGATTCGTTTGGTTTATCAAGTCACTTAGTGCGCACAATGTGACCCAATTCGGCTTCTCGGATCAACAAGCACCAACTCATTGACTCGATTCGACTTCTCGAATCATTAAGGCTTGTATTTGACCCCAATTGACTTCTCGGATCAACAAGTCTTCCATTTGACCGAATTCAGCTCCTCAGATCAACAAGTACCCACAACTTGATCCGTTTGGTTTATCAAGTCACTTAGTACGCAGAATGTAACCCGATTCGGCTTCTCGGATCAACAAGCACCAACTCTTTGACTAGATTCGACTTCTCGAATCATTAAGGCTTGTATTTGACCCCAATTGACTTCTTGGATCAACAACTCTTCCATTCTACCCAATTCATCCTCTCGGAGCAACAAGTACCCACAACTTGATCCGTTTGTTTCATCACGTCACAAAGTACGCACAATGTGACCCAATTCAGCTTCTCGGATCAAAAAGCACCAACTCTTTGACTCGATTCGAGTTCTCGAATCATTAAGGCTTGTATTTGACCCCAATTGACTTGTGGGATCAACAAGTCTTCCATTTGACCTAATTCGGCTTCTCGGATCAATAAGTACCCACAACTTGATCCGTTTGGTTTATCAAGTCACTTAGTACGCACAATGTGACCCAATTCGGCTTCTCGGATCATCAAGCACCAACTCTTTGACTCGATTCGAGTTCTCGAATCATTAAGGCTTGTATTTGACCCCAATTGACTTCTGGGATCAACAAGTCTTCCATTTGACCAAATTCGGCTCCTCGGATCAACAAGTACCCACAACTTGATTCGTTTGGTCTATCAAGTCACCTAGTACGCACAATGTGACCCAATTCAGCTTCTCGGATCAACAAGCACCAACTCTTTGACTCGATTCGACTTCTCGAATCATTAAGGCTTGTATTTGACCCCAATTGACTTCTTGGATCAACAAGTCTTCCATTTGACCGAATTCAGCTCCTCGGATCAACAAGTACCCACAACTTGATCCGTTTGGTTTATCAAGTCACTTAGTACGCAGAATGTGACCCGATTCGGCTTCTCGGATCAACAAGCACCAACTCTTTGACTAGATTCGACTTCTCGAATCATTAAGGCTTGTATTTGACCCCAATTGACTTCTCGGATCAACAACTCTTCCATTCTACCCAATTCGTCCTCTCGGAGCAACAAGTACCCACAACTTGATCCGTTTGTTTCATCACGTCACAAAGTACGCACAATGTGACCCAATTCAGCTTCTCGGATAAAAAAGCACCAACTCTTTGACTCGATTCGAGTTCTCGAATCATTAAGGCTTGTATTTGACCCCAATTGACTTCTGGGATCAACAAGTCTTCCATTTGACCTAATTCGGCTTCTCGGATCAATAAGTACCCACAACTTGATCCGTTTGGTTTATCAAGTCACTTAGTACGCACAATGTGACCCAATTCGGCTTCTCGGATCATCAAGCACCAACTCTTTGACTCGATTCGAGTTGTCGAATCATTAAGACTTGTATTTGACCATAATTGACTTCTGGGATCAACAAGTCTTCCATTTGACCTAATTCGGCTCCTCGGATCAACAAGTACCCACAACTTGATTCGTTGGCTTTTTCAAGTCACCTAGTACGCACAATGTGACCCAATTCAGCTTCTCGGATCAACAAGCACCAACTCTTTGACTCGATTCGACTTCTCGAATCATTAAGGCTTGTATTTGACCCCAATTGACTTCTCGGATAAACAAGTCTTCCATTTGACCGAATTCAGCTCCTCGGATCAACAAGTACCCACAACTTGATCCGTTTGGTTTATCAAGTCACTTAGTACGCACAATGTGACCCGATTCGGCTTCTCGGATCAACAAGCACCAACTCTTTGACTAGATTCGACTTCTCGAAAAATTAAGGCTTGTATTTGACCCCAATTGACTTCTCGGATCAACAACTCTTCCCTTCTACCCAATTCAGCTTCTCGGAGCAACAAGTACCCACAACTTGATCCGTTTGTTTCATCACGTCACAAAGTACGCACAATGTGACCCAATTCAGCTTCTCGGATCAACAAGCACCAACTCTTTGACTCGATTCGAGTTCTCGAATCATTAAGGCTTGTATTTGACCCCAATTGACTTCTGGGATCAACAAGTCTTCCATTTGACCTAATTCGGCTTCTCGGATCAATAAGTACCCACAACTTGATCCGTTTGGTTTATCAAGTCACTTAGTACGCACAATGTGACCCAATTCGGCTTCTCGGATCATCAAGCACCAACTCTTTGACTCGATTCGAGTTCTCGAATCATTAAGGCTTGTATTTGACCCCAATTGACTTCTGGGATCAACAAGTCTTCCATTTGACCTAATTCGGCTCCTCGGATCAACAAGTACCCACAACTTGATTCGTTTGGTCTATCAAGTCACCTAGTACGCACAATGTGACCCAATTCAGCTTCTCGGATCAACAAGCACCAACTCTTTGACTCGATTCGACTTCTCGAATCATTAAGGCTTCTATTTGACCCCAATTGACTTCTCGGATCAACAAGTCTTCCATTTGACCGAATTCAGCTCCTCGGATCAACAAGTACCCACAACTTGATCCGTTTGGTTTATCAAGTCACTTAGTACGCAGAATGTGACCCGATTCGGCTTCTCGGATCAACAAGCACCAACTCTTTGACTAGATTCGACTTCTCGAATCATTAAGGCTTGTATTTGACCCCAATTGACTTCTCGGATCAACAACTCTTCCATTCTACCCAATTCGTCTTCTCGGAGCAACAAGTACCCACAACTTGATCCGTTTGTTTCATCACGACACAAAGTACGCACAATGTGACCCAATTCAGCTTCTCAGATCAACAAGCACCAACTCTTTAACTCGATTCGAGTTCTCGAATCACTAAGGCTTGTATTTGACCCCAATTGACTTCTGGGATCAACAAGTCTTCCATTTGACCTAATTCGGCTCCTCCGATAAACAAGTACCCTTGATTCGTTTGGTTTATCAAGTCACCTAGTACGCATAATGTGACCCAATCCGGCTTCTCGGATCAACAAGCACCAACTCTTTCACTCGATTCGACTTCTCGAATCATTAAGGCTTGTATTTGACCCCAATTGACTTCTGGGATCAACAAGTCTTCCATTTGACGGAATTCGGCTCCTCAGATCAACAAATACCCACAACTTGATCCGTTTGGTTTATCAAGTCACTTAGTATGCAGAATGTGACCCGATTTGGCTCCTCGGATAAACAAGCACCAACTCTTTGACTCGATTCGACTTCTCGAATCATTAAGGCTTGTATTTGACCCCAATTGACTTCTCGGATCAACAACTCTTCCATTCTACCCAATTCGGCTTCTCGAAGAAACAAGTACCCACAACTCGATCCGTTTGTTTCATCACGTAACAAAGTACGCACAACGTGATCCAATTCGGCTTCTCGGATCAACAAGCACCAACTCTTTGACTCGATTCGAGTTCTCGAATCATTAAGGCTTGTATTTGACCCCGATTGACTTCTCGGATCAACAAGTCTTCCATTTGACCGATTTCAGCTCCTCGGATCAACAAGTACCCACAACTTGATCCGTTTGGTTTATCAAGTCACTTAGTACGCACAATGTGACCCGATTGGGCTTCTCGGATCAACAAGCACCAACTCTTTGACTAGATTCGACTTCTCGAATCATTAAGGCTTGTATTTGACCCCAATTGACTTCTCGGATCAACAACTCTTCCATTCTACCCAATTCGTCTTCTCGGAGCAACAAGTACCCACAACTTGATCCGTTTGTTTCATCACGACACAAAGTACGCACAATGTGACCCAATTCAGCTTCTCAGATCAACAAGCACCAACTCTTTAACTCGATTCGAGTTCTCGAATCACTAAGGCTTGTATTTGACCCCAATTGACTTCTGGGATCAACAAGTCTTCCATTTGACCTAATTCGGCTCCTCCGATAAACAAGTACCCACAACTTGATTCGTTTGGTTTATCAAGTCACCTAGTACGCATAATGTGACCCAATCCGGCTTCTCGGATCAACAAGCACCAACTCTTTGACTCGATTCGACTTCTCGAATCATTAAGGCTTGTATTTGACCCCAATTGACTTCTGGGATCAACAAGTCTTCCATTTGACGGAATTCGGCTCCTCAGATCAACAAATACCCACAACTTGATCCGTTTGGTTTATCAAGTCACTTAGTATGCAGAATGTGACCCGATTTGGCTCCTCGGATCAACAAGCACCAACTCTTTGACTCGATTCGACTTCTCGAATCATTAAGGCTTGTATTTGACCCCAATTGACTTCTCGGATCAACAACTCTTCCATTCTACCCAATTCGGCTTCTCGAAGAAACAAGTACCCACAACTTGATCCGTTTGTTTCATCACGTAACAAAGTACGCACAACGTCACCCAATTCGGCTTCTCGGATCAACAAGCACCAACTCTTTGACTCGATTCGACTTCTCGAATCATTAAGGCTTGTATTTGACCCCAATTGACTTCTGGGATCAACAAGTCTTCCATTTGACGGAATTCGGCTCCTCAGATCAACAAATACCCACAACTTGATCCGTTTGGTTTATCAAGTCACTTAGTATGCAGAATGTGACCCGATTTGGCTCCTCGGATCAACAAGCACCAACTCTTTGACTCGATTCGACTTCTCGAATCATTAAGGCTTGTATTTGACCACAATTGACTTCTCGGATCAACAACTCTTCCATTCTACCCAATTCGGCTTCTCGAAGAAACAAGTACCCACAACTTGATCCGTTTGTTTCATCACGTAACAAAGTACGCACAACGTGACCCAATTCGGCTTCTCGGATCAACAAGCACCAACTCTTTGACTCGATTCGAGTTCTCGAATCATTAAGGCTTGTATTTGACCCCAATTGACTTCTCGGATCAACAAGTCTTCCATTTGACCGAATTCAGCTCCTCGGATCAACAAGTACCCACAACTTGATCCGTTTGGTTTATCAAGTCACTTAGTACGCACAATGTGACCCGATTGGGCTTCTCGGGTCAACAAGCACCAACTCTTTGACTAGATTCGACTTCTCGAATCATTAAGGCTTGTATTTGACCCCAATTGACTTCTCGGATCAACAACTCTTCCATTCTACCCAATTCGTCTTCTCGGAGCAACAAGTACCCACAACTTGATCCGTTTGTTTCATCACGACACAAAGTACGCACAATGTGACCCAATTCAGCTTCTCAGATCAACAAGCACCAACTCTTTAACTCGATTCGAATTCTCGAATCACTAAGGCTTGTATTTGACCCCAATTGACTTCTGGGATCAACAAGTCTTCCATTTGACCTAATTCGGCTCCTCCGATAAACAAGTACCCACAACTTGATTCGTTTAGTTTATCAAGTCACCTAGTACGCATAATGTGACCCAATCCGGCTTCTCGGATCAACAAGCACCAACTCTTTGACTCGATTCGACTTCTCGAATCATTAAGGCTAGTATTTGACCCCAATTGACTTCTGGGATCAACAAGTCTTCCATTTGACGGAATTCGGCTCCTCAGATCAACAAATACCCACAACTTGATCCGTTTGGTTTATCAAGTCACTTAGTATGCAGAATGTGACCCGATTTGGCTCCTCGGATCAGCAAGCACCAACTCTTTGACTCGATTCGACTTCTCGAATCATTAAGGCTTGTATTTGACCCCAATTGACTTCTCGGATCAACAACTCTTCCATTCTACCCAATTCGGCTTCTCGAAGAAACAAGTACCCACAACTTGATCCGTTTGTTTCATCACGTAACAAAGTACGCACAACGTGACCCAATTCGGCTTCTCGCATCAACAAGCACCAACTCTTTGACTCGATTCGAGTTCTCGAATCATTAAGGCTTGTATTTGACCCCAATTGACTTCTGGGATCAACAAGTCTTCCATTTGACCTAATTTGGCTCCTCGGATCAACAAGTACCCACAACTTGATTCGTTTGGTTTATCAAGTCACTTAGTACGCACAATGTGACCCAATTCGGCTTCTCGGATCAACAAGCACCAACTCTTTAACTCGATTCGACTTCTCGAATCATTAAGGCTTGTATTTGACCCCAATTGACTTCTCGGATCAACAAGTCTTCCATTTGACCGAATTCAGCTCCTCGGATCAACAAGTACCCACAACTTGATCCGTTTGGTTTATCAAGTCACTTAGTACGCACAATGTGACCCGATTCGGCTTCTCGGATCAACAAGCACCAACTCTTTGACTAGATTCGACTTCTCGAATCATTAAGGCTTGTATTTGACCCCAATTGACTTCTCGGATCAACAACTCTTCCATTCTACCCAATTCGTCTTCTCGGAGCATCAAGTACCCACAACTTGATCCGTTTGTTTCATCACGTCACAAAGTACGCACAATGTGACCCAATTCAGCTTCTTGGATCAACAAGCACCAACTCTTTGACTCGATTCGAGTTCTCGAATCATTAAGGCTTGTATTTGACCCCAATTGACTTCTGGGATCAACAAGTCTTCCATTTGACCTAATTCGGCTCCTCGGATCAACAAGTACCCACAACTTGATCCCTTTGGTTTATCAAGTCACTTAGTACGCACACTGTGACCCAATTCGGCTTCTCGGATCATCAAGCACCAACTCTTTGACTCGATTCGAATTCTCGAATCATTAAGGCTTGTATTTGACCCTAATTGACTTCTGGGATCAACAAGTCTTCCATTTGACCTAATTTGGCTCCTCGGATCAACAAGTACCCACAACTTGATTCGTTTGGTTTATCAAGTGACTTAGTACGCACAATGTGACCCAATTCGGCTTCTCGGATCAACAAGCACCAACTCTTTAACTCGATTCGACTTCTCGAATCATTAAGGCTTGTATTTGACCCCAATTGACTTCTCGGATCAACAAGTCTTCCATTTGACCGAATTCAGTTCCTCGGACCAACAAGTACCCACAACTTGATCCGTTTGGTTTATCAAGTCACTTAGTACGCACAATGTGACCCGATTCGGCTTCTCGGATCAACAAGCACGAACACTTTGACTAGATTCGACTTCTCGAAAAATTAAGGCTTGTATTTGACCCCAATTGACTTCTCGGATCAACAACTCTTCCATTCTACCCAATTCGTCTTCTCGGAGCAAAGTACCCACAACTTGATCCGTTTGTTTCATCACGTCACAAAGTACGCACAATGTGACCCAATTCAGCTTCTCGGATCAACAAGCACCAACTCTTTGACTCGATTCGAGTTCTCGAATCATTAAGGCTTGTATTTGACCCGAATTGACTTCTGGGATCAACAAGTCTTCCATTTGACCTAATTCGGCTTCTCGGATCAATAAGTACCCACAACTTGATCCGTTTGGTTTATCATGTCACTTAGTACGCACAATGTGACCAAATTCGGCTTCTCGGATCATCAAGCACCAACTCTTTGACTCGATTCGAGTTCTCGAATCATTAAGGCTTGTATTTGGCCCCAATTGACTTTTGGGATCAATAAGTCTTCCATTTGACCTAATTCGGCTACTCGGATCAACAAGTACCCACAACTTGATTCGTTTGGTTTATCAAGTCACCTAGTACGCACAATGTGACCCAATTCAGCTTCTCGGATCAACAAGCACCAACTCTTTGACTCGATTCGACTTCTCGAATCATTAAGGCTTGTATTTGACCCCAATTGACTTCTCGGATCAACAAGTCTTCCATTTGACCGAATTCAGCTCCTCGGATCAACAAGTACCCACAACTTGATCCGTTTGGTTTATCAAGTCACTTAGTACGCACAATGTGACCCGATTCGGCTTCTCGGATCAACAAGCACCAACTCTTTGACTAGATTCGACTTCTCGAATCATTAAAGTTTGTATTTGACCCCAATTGACTTCTCGGATCAACAACTCTTCCATTCTACCCAATTCGTCTTCTCGGAGCATCAAGTACCCACAACTTGATCCGTTTGTTTCATCACGTCACAAAGTACGCACAATGTGACCCAATTCAGCTTCTCGGATCAACAAGCACCAACTCTTTGACTCGATTCGAGTTCTCGAATCATTAAGGCTTGTATTTGACCCGAATTGACTTCTGGGATCAACAAGTCTTCCATTTGACCTAATTCGGCTTCTCGGATCAATAAGTACCCACAACTTGATCCGTTTGGTTTATCAAGTCACTTAGTACGCACAATGTGACCAAATTCGGCTTCTCGGATCATCAAGCACCAACTCTTTGACTCGATTCGAGTTCTCGAATCATTAAGGCTTGTATTTGGCCCCAATTGACTTTTGGGATCAATAAGTCTTCCATTTGACCTAATTCGGCTACTCGGATCAACAAGTACCCACAACTTGATTCGTTTGGTTTATCAAGTCACCTAGTACGCACAATGTGACCCAATTCAGCTTCTCGGATCAACAAGCACCAACTCTTTGACTCGATTCGACTTCTCGAATCATTAAGGCTTGTATTTGACCCCAATTGACTTCTCGGATCAACAAGTCTTCCATTTGACCGAATTCAGCTCCTCGGATCAACAAGTACCCACAACTTGATCCGTTTGGTTTATCAAGTCACTTAGTACGCACAATGTGACCCGATTCGGCTTCTCGGATCAACAAGCACCAACTCTTTGACTAGATTCGACTTCTCGAATCATTAAAGTTTGTATTTGACCCCAATTGACTTCTCGGATCAACAACTCTTCCATTCTACCCAATTCGTCTTCTCGGAGCATCAAGTACCCACAACTTGATCCGTTTGTTTCATCACGTCACAAAGTACGCACAATGTGACCCAATTCAGCTTCTCGGATCAACAAGCACCAACTCTTTGACTCGATTCGAGTTCTCGAATCATTAAGGCTTGTATTTGACCCCAATTGACTTCTGGGATCAACAAGTCTTCCATTTGACCTAATTCGGCTCCTCGGATCAACAAGTACCCACAACTTGATCCCTTTGGTTTATCAAGTCACTTAGTACGCACAATGTGACCCAATTCGGCTTCTCGGATCATCAAGCACCAACTCTTTGACTCGATTCGAATTCTCGAATCATTAAGGCTTGTATTTGACCCTAATTGACTTCTGGGATCAACAAATCTTCCATTTGACCTAATTTGGCTCCTCGGATCAACAAGTACCCACAACTTGATTCGTTTGGTTTATCAAGTCACTTAGTACGCACAATGTGACCCGATTCGGCTTCTCGGATCAACAAGCACGAACACTTTGACTAGATTCGACTTCTCGAAAAATTAAGGCTTGTATTTGACCCCAATTGACTTCTCGGATCAACAACTCTTCCATTCTACCCAATTCGTCTTCTCGGAGCAACAAGTACCCACAACTTGATCCGTTTGTTTCATCACGTCACAAAGTACGCATAATGTGACCCAATTCAGCTTCTCGGATCAACAAGCACCAACTCCTTGACTCGATTCGAGTTCTCGAATCATTAAGGCTTGTATTTGACCCCAATTGACTTCTGGGATCAACAAGTCTTCCATTTGACCTAATTCGGCTTCTCGGATCAATAAGTACCCACAACTTGATCCGTTTGGTTTATCAAGTCACTTAGTACGCACAATGTGACCAAATTCGGCTTCTCGGATCATCAAGCACCAACTCTTTGACTCGATTCGAGTTCTCGAATCATTAAGGCTTGTATTTGGCCCCAATTGACTTCTGGGATCAATAAGTCTTCCATTTGACCTAATTCGGCTCCTCGGATCAACAAGTACCCACAACTTGATTCGTTTGGTTTATCAAGTCACCTAGTACGCACAATGTGACCCAATTCAGCTTCTCGGATCAACAAGCACCAACTCTTTGACTCGATTCGACTTCTCGAATCATTAAGGCTTGTATTTGACCCCAATTGACTTCTCGGATCAACAAGTCTTCCATTTGACCGAATTCAGCTCCTCGGATCAACAAGTACCCACAACTTGATCCGTTTGGTTTATCAAGTCACTTAGTACGCACAATGTGACCCGATTCGGCTTCTCGGATCAACAAGCACCAACTCTTTGACCAGATTCGACTTCTCGAATCATTAAGGTTTGTATTTGACCCCAATTGACTTCTCGGATCAACAACTCTTCCATTCTACCCAATTCGTCTTCTCGGAGCATCAAGTACCCACAACTTGATCCGTTTGTTTCATCACGTCACAAAGTACGCACAATGTGACCCAATTCAGCTTCTCGGATCAACAAGCACCAACTCTTTGACTCGATTCGAGTTCTCGAATCATTAAGGCTTGTATTTGACCCCAATTGACTTCTGGGATCAACAAGTCTTCCATTTGACCTAATTCGGCTCCTCGGATCAACAAGTACCCACAACTTGATCCCTTTGGTTTATCAAGTCACTTAGTACGCACAATGTGACCCAATTCGGCTTCTCGGATCATCAAGCACCAACTCTTTGACTCGATTCGAATTCTCGAATCATTAAGGCTTGTATTTGACCCTAATTGACTTCTGGGATCAACAAATCTTCCATTTGACCTAATTTGGCTCCTCGGATCAACAAGTACCCACAACTTGATTCGTTTGGTTTATCAAGTGACTTAGTACGCACAATGTGACCAAATTCGGCTTCTCGGATCAACAAGCACCAACTCTTTAACTCGATTCGACTTCTCGAATCATTAAGGCTTGTATTTGACCCCAATTGACTTCTCGGATCAACAAGTCTTCCATTTGACTGAATTCAGCTCCTCGGATCAACAAGTACCCACAACTTGATCCGTTTGGTTTATCAAGTCACTTAGTACGCACAATGTGACCCGATTCGGCTTCTCGGATCAACAAGCACGAACACTTTGACTAGATTCGACTTCTCGAAAAATTAAGGCTTGTATTTGACCCCAATTGACTTCTCGGATCAACAACTCTTCCATTCTACCCAATTCGTCTTCTCGGAGCAACAAGTACCCACAACTTGATCCGTTTGTTTCATCACGTCACAAAGTACGCACAATGTGACCCAATTCAGCTTCTCGGATCAACAAGCACCAACTCCTTGACTCGATTCGAGTTCTCGAATCATTAAGGCTTGTATTTGACCCCAATTGACTTCTGGGATCAACAAGTCTTCCATTTGACCTAATTCGGCTTCTCGGATCAATAAGTACCCACAACTTGATCCGTTTGGTTTATCAAGTCACTTAGTACGCGCAATGTGACCAAATTCGGCTTCTCGGATCATCAAGCACCAACTATTTGACTCGATTCGAGTTCTCGAATCACTAAGGCTTGTATTTGACCCCAATTGACTTCTGGGATCAACAAGTCTTCCATTTGACCTAATTCGGCTCCTCGGATAAACAAGTACCCACAACTTGATTCGTTTGGTTTATCAAGTCACCTAGTACGCATAATGTGACCCAATCCGGCTTCTCGGATCAACAAGCACCAACTCTTTGACTCGATTCGACTTCTCGAATCATTAAGTCTTGTATTTGACCCCAATTGACTTCTGGGATCAACAAGTCTTCCATTTGACGGAATTCGGCTCCTCAGATCAACAAATACCCACAACTTGATCCGTTTGGTTTATCAAGTCACTTAGTATGCAGAATGTGACCCGATTTGGCTCCCCGGATCAACAAGCACCAACTCTTTGACTCGATTCGACTTCTCGAATCATTAAGGCTTGTATTTAACCCCAATTGACTTCTCGGATCAACAACTCTTCCATTCTATCCAATTCGGCTTCTCGAAGAAACAAGTACCCACAACTTGATCCGTTTGTTTCATCACATCACAAAGTAAGCACAATGTGACCCAATTCGGCTTCTCGGATCAACAAGCACCAACTCTTTGACTCGATTCGAGTTCTCGAATCATTAAGGCTTGTATTTGACCCTAATTGACTTCTGGGATCAACAAGTCTTCCATTTGACCTAATTTGGCTCCTCGGATCGACGAGTACCCACAACTTGATTCGTTTGGTTTATCAAGTCACTTAGTACGCACAATGTGACCCAATTCGGCTTCTCGGATCAACAAGCACCAACTCATTGACTCGATTCGACTTCTCGAATCATTAAGGCTCGTATTTGACCCCAATTGACTTCTCGGATCAACAAGTCTTCCATTTGACCGAATTCAGCTCCTCAGATCAACAAGTACCCACAACTTGATCCGTTTGGTTTATCAAGTCACTTAGTACGCACAATGTGACCCGATTCGGCTTCTCGGATCAACAAGCACCAACTCTTTGACTAGATTCGACTTCTCGAATCATTAAGGCTTGTATTTGACCCCAATTGACTTCTCGGATCAACAACTCTTCCATTCTACCCAATTCGTCTTCTCGGAGCAACAAGTACCCACAACTTGATCCGTTTGTTTCATCACGTCACAAAGTACGCACAATGTGACCCAATTCAGCTTCTCGGATCAACAAGCACCAACTCTTTGACTCGATTCGAGTTCTCGAATCATTAAGGCTTGTATTTGACCCCAATTGACTTCTAGGATCAACAAGTCTTCCATTTGACCTAATTCGGCTTCTCGGATCAATAAGTACCCACAACTTGATCCGTTTGGTTTATCAAGTCACTTAGTACACACAATGTGACCCAATTTGGCTTCTCGGATCATCAAGCACCAACACTTTGACTCGATTCGAGTTGTCGAATCATTAAGGCTTGTATTTGACCCTGATTGACTTCTGGGATCAACAAGTCTTCCATTTGACCTAATTCGGCTCCTCGGATCAACAAGTACCCACAACTTGATTCGTTTGATTTATCAAGTCACCTAGTACGCACAATGTGACCCAATTCAGCTTCTCGGATCAACAAGCACCAACTCTTTGACTCGATTCGACTTCTCGAATCATTAAGGCTTGTATTTGACCCCAATTGACTTCTCGGATAAACAAGTCTTCCATTTCACCGATTTCAGCTCCTCGGATCAACAAGTACCCACAACTTGATCCGTTTGGTTTATCAAGTCACTTAGTACGCACAACGTGACACGATTCGGCTTCTCGGATCAACAAGCACCAACTCTTTGACTAGATTTGACTTCTCGAAAAATTAAGGCTTGTATTTGACCCCAATTGACTTCTCGGATCAACAACTCTTCCATTCTACACAATTCAGCTTCTCGGAGCAACAAGTACCCACAACTTGATCCGTTTGTTTCATCACGTCACAAAGTACGCACAATGTGACCCAATTCAGCTTCTCGGATCAACAAGCACCAACTCTTTGACACGATTCGAGTTCTCGAATCATTAAGGCTTGTATTTGACCCCAATTGACTTCTGGGATCAACAAGTCTTCCATTTGACCTAATTCGGCTCCTCGGATCAACAAGTACCCACAACTTGATCCGTTTGGTTTATCAACTAACTTAGTACGCACAATGTGACCCAATTCGAATTTTCGGATCATCAAGCACCAACTCTTTGACTCGATTCGAGTTCTCGAATCATTAAGGCTTGTATTTGACCCCAATTGACTTCTCGGATCAACAAGTCTTCCATTTGACCTAATTCGGCTCCTCGGATCAACAAGTACCCACAACTTGATTCGTTTGGTTTATCAAGTCACTTAGTACGCACAATGTGACCCGATTCGGCTTCTCGGATCAACAAGCACCAACTCATTGACTCGGTTCGACTTCTCGAATCATTAAGGCTTGTATTTGACCCCAATTGACTTCTCGGATCAACAAGTCTTCCATTTGACCGAATTCAGCTCCTCAGATCAACAAGTACCCACAACTTGATCCGTTTGGTTTATCAAGTCACTTAGTACGCACAATGTGACCCGATTCGGCTTCTCGGATCAACAAGCACCAACTCTTTGACTAGATTCGACTTCTCGAATCATTAAGGCTTGTATTTGACCCCAATTGACTTCTCGGATCAACAACTCTTCCATTCTACCCAATTCGTCTTCTCGGAGCAACAAGTACCCACAACTTGATCCGTTTGTTTCATCACGTCACAAAGTACGCACAATGTGACCCAATTCAGCTTCTCGGATCAACAAGCACCAACTATTTGACTCGATTCGAGTTCTCGAATCATTAAGGCTTGTATTTGACCCCAATTGACTTCTAGGATCAACAAGTCTTCCATTTGACCTAATTCGGCTTCTCGGATCAATAAGTACCGACAACTTGATCCGTTTGGTTTATCAAGTCACTTAGTACGCACAATGTGACCCAATTTGGCTTCTCGGATCATCAAGCACCAACACTTTGACTCGATTCGAGTTGTCGAATCATTAAGGCTTGTATTTGACCCTGATTGACTTCTGGGATCAACAAGTCTTCCATTTGACCTAATTCGGCTCCTCGGATCAACAAGTACCCACAACTTGATTCGTTTGGTTTATCAAGTCACCTAGTACGCACAATGTGACCCAATTCAGCTTCTCGGATCAACAAGCACCAACTCTTTGACTCGATTCGACTTCTCGAATCATTAAGGCTTGTATTTGACCCCAATTGACTTCTCGGATAAACAAGTCTTCCATTTGACCGATTTCAGCTCCTCGGATCAACAAGTACCCACAACTTGATCCGTTTGGTTTATCAAGTCACTTAGTACGCACAACGTGACACGATTCGGCTTCTCGGATCAACAAGCACCAACTCTTTGACTAGATTTGACTTCTCAAAAAATTAAGGCTTGTATTTGACCCCAATTGACTTCTCGGATCAACAACTCTTCCATTCTACACAATTCAGCTTCTCGGAGCAACAAGTACCCACCACTTGATCCGTTTGTTTCATCACGTCACAAAGTACGCACAATGTGACCCAATTCAGCTTCTCGGATCAACAAGCACCAACTCTTTGACACGATTCGAGTTCTCGAATCATTAAGGCTTGTATTTGACCCCAATTGACTTCTGGGATCAACAAGTCTTCCATTTGACCTAATTCGGCTCCTCGGATCAACAAGTACCCACAACTTGATCCGTTTGGTTTATCAATTCACTTAGTACGCACAATGTGACCCAATTCGAATTTTCGGATCATCAAGCACCAACTCTTTGACTCGATTCGAGTTCTCGAATCATTAAGGCTTGTATTTGACCCCAATTGACTTCTCGGATCAACAAGTCTTCCATTTGACCTAATTCGGCTCCTCGGATCAACAAGTACCCACAACTTGATTCGTTTGGTTTATCAAGTCACTTAGTACGCACAATGTGACCCGATTCGGCTTCTCGGATCAACAAGCACCAACTCATTGACTCGGTTCGACTTCTCGAATCATTAAGGCTTGTATTTGACCCCAATTGACTTCTCGGATCAACAAGTCTTCCATTTGACCGAATTCAGCTCCTCAGATCAACAAGTACCCACAACTTGATCCGTTTGGTTTATCAAGTCACTTAGTACGCACAATGTGACCCGATTCGGCTTCTCGGATCAACAAGCACCAACTCTTTGACTAGATTTGACTTCTCGAAAAATTAAGGCTTGTATTTGACCCCAATTGACTTCTCGGATCAACAACTCTTACATTCTACACAATTCAGCTTCTCGGAGCAACAAGTACCCACCACTTGATCCGTTTGTTTCATCACGTCACAAAGTACGCACAATGTGACCCAATTCAGCTTCTCGGATCAACAAGCACCAACTCTTTGACACGATTCGAGTTCTCGAATCATTAAGGCTTGTATTTGACCCCAATTGACTTCTGGGATCAACAAGTCTTCCATTTGACCTAATTCGGCTCCTCGGATCAACAAGTACCCACAACTTGATCCGTTTGGTTTATCAATTCACTTAGTACGCACAATGTGACCCAATTCGAATTTTCGGATCATCAAGCACCAACTCTTTGACTCGATTCGAGTTCTCGAATCATTAAGGCTTGTATTTGACCCCAATTGACTTCTCGGATCAACAAGTCTTCCATTTGACCTAATTCGGCTCCTCGGATCAACAAGTACCCACAACTTGATTCGTTTGGTTTATCAAGTCACTTAGTACGCACAATGTGACCCGATTCGGCTTCTCGGATCAACAAGCACCAACTCATTGACTCGGTTCGACTTCTCGAATCATTAAGGCTTGTATTTGACCCCAATTGACTTCTCGGATCAACAAGTCTTCCATTTGACCGAATTCAGCTCCTCAGATCAACAAGTACCCACAACTTGATCCGTTTGGTTTATCAAGTCACTTAGTACGCACAATGTGACCCGATTCGGCTTCTCGGATCAACAAGCACCAACTCTTTGACTAGATTCGACTTCTCGAATCATTAAGGCTTGTATTTGACCCCAATTGACTTCTGGGATCAACAAGTCTTACATTTGACCTAATTCGGCTTCTCGGATCAATAAGTACCCACAACTTGATCCGTTTGGTTTATCAAGTCACTTAGTACGCACAATGTGACCCAATTCGGCTTCTCGGATCATCAAGCACCAACACTTTGACTCGATTCGAGTTGTCGAATCATTAAGGCTTGTATTTGACCCTAATTGACTTCTGGGATCAACAAGTCTTCCATTTGACCTAGTTCGGCTCCTCGGATCAACAAGTACCCACAACTTGATTCGTTTGGTTTATCAAGTCACCTAGTACGCACAATGTGACCCAATTCAGCTTCTCGGATCAACAAGCACCAACTATTTGACTCGATTCGACTTCTCGAATCATTAAGGCTTGTATTTGACCCCAATTGACTTCTCGGATAAACAAGTCTTCCATTTGACCGAATTCAGCTCCTCGGATCAACAAGTACCCACAACTTGATCCGTTTGGTTTATCAAGTCACTTAGTACGCACAACGTGACCCGATTCGGCTTCTCGGATCAACAAGCACCAACTCTTTGACTAGATTTGACTTCTCGAAAAATTAAGGCTTGTATTTGACCCCAATTGACTTCTCGGATCAACAACTCTTCCATTCTACCCAATTCAGCTTCTCGGAGCAACAAGTACCCACAACTTGATCCGTTTGTTTCATCACGTCACAAAGTACGCACAATGTGACCCAATTCAGCTTCTCGGATCAACAAGCACCAACTCTTTGACTCGATTCGAGTTCTCGAATCATTAAGGCTTGTATTTGACCCCAATTGACTTCTGGGATCAACAAGTCTTCCATTTGACCTAATTCGGCTCCTCGGATCAACAAGTACCCACAACTTGATCCGTTTGGTTTATCAATTCACTTAGTACGCACAATGTGACCCAATTCGAATTCTCGGATCATCAAGCACCAACTCTTTGACTCGATTCGAGTTCTCGAATCATTAAGGCTTGTATTTGACCCCAATTGACTTCTCGGATCAACAAGTCTTCCATTTGACCTAATTCGGCTCCTCGGATCAACAAGTACCCACAACTTGATTCGTTTGGTTAATCAAGTCACTTAGTACGCACAATGTGACCCAATTCGGCTTCTCGGATCAACAAGCACCAACTCATTGACTCGATTCGACTTCTCGAATCATTAAGGCTTGTATTTGACCCCAATTGACTTCTCGGATCAATAATCTTCCATTTGACCGAATTCAGCTCCTCAGATCAACAAGTACCCACAACTTGATCCGTTTGGTTTATCAAGTCACTTAGTACGCACAATGTGACCCGATTCGGCTTCTCGAATCAACAAGCACCAACTCTTTGACTAGATACGACTTCTCGAATCATTAAGGCTTGTATTTGACCCCAATTGACTTCTCGGATCAACAACTCTTCCATTCTACCCAATTCGTCTTCTCGGAGCAACAAGTACCCACAACTTGATCCGTTTGTTTCATCACGTCACAAAGTACGCACAATGTGACCCAATTCAGCTTCTCGGATCAACAAGCACCAACTCTTTGACTCGATTCGAGTTCTCGAATCATTAAGGCTTGTATTTGACCCCAATTGACTTCTGGGATCAACAAGTCTTCCATTTGACCTAATTCGGCTTCTCGGATCAATAAGTACCCACAACTTGATCCGTTTGGTTTATCAAGTCACTTAGTACGCACAATGTGACCTTATTCGGCTTCTCGGATCATCAAGCACCAACTCTTTGACTCGATTCGAGTTGTCGAATCATTAAGGCCTGTATTTGACCCTAATTGACTTCTGGGATCAACAAGTCTTCCATTTGACCTAATTCGGCTCCTCGGATCAACAAGTACCCACAACTTGATTCGTTTGGTTTATCAAGTCACCTAGTACGCACAATGTGACCCAATTCAGCTTCTCGGATCAACAAGCACCAACTCTTTGACTCGATTCGACTTCTCGAATCATTAAGGCTTGTATTTGACCACAATTGACTTCTCGGATAAACAAGTCTTCCATTTGACCGAATTCAGCTCCTCGGATCAACAAGTACCCACAACTTGATCCGTTTGGTTTATCAAGTCACTTAGTACGCACAACGAGACCCGATTCGGCTTCTCGGATCAACAAGCACCAACTCTTTGACTAGATTCGACTTCTCGAAAGATTAAGGCTTGTATTTGACCCCAATTGACTTCTCGGATCAACAACTCTTCCATTCTACCCAATTCAGCTTCTCGGAGCAACAAGTACCCACAACTTGATCCGTTTGTTTCATCACGTCACAAAGTACGCACAATGTGACCCAATTCAGCTTCTCGGATCATCAAGCACCAACTCTTTGACTCCATTCGAGTTCTCGAATCATTAAGGCTTGTATTTGACCCCAATTGACTTCTGGGATCAACAAGTCTTCCATTTGACCTAATTCGGCTCCTCGGATCAACAAGTACCCACAACTTGATCCGTTTGGTTTATCAATTCACTTAGTACGCACAATGTGACCCAATTCGAATTCTCGGATCATCAAGCACCAACTCTTTGACTCGATTCGAGTTCTCGAATCATTAAGGCTTGTATTTGACCCCAATTGACTTCTGGGATCAACAAGTCTTCCATTTGATCTAATTCGGCTCTTCGGATCAACATGCACCCACAACTTGATTCGTTTGGTTTATCATGTCACCTAGTACGCACAATGTGACCCAATTCGGCTTCTCGGATCAACAAGCACCAACTCTTTGACTCGATTCGACTTCTCGAATCATTAAGGCTTGTATTTGACCCCAATTGACTTCTCGGATCAGCAAGTCTTCCATTTGACCGAATTCGGCTCTTCAGATCAACATGTACCCACAACTTGATCGATTTGATTTATCAAGTCACTTAGTACATAGAATGTGACCCGATTTGGCTCCTCGGATCAACAAACACCAACTCTTTGACTCGATTCGACTTCTCGAATCATTAAGGCTTGTATTTGACCCCAATTGACTTCTCGGATCAACAAGTCTTCCATTTGACCGAATTCGGCTCTTCAGATCAACATGTACCCACAACTTGATCCATTTGATTCATCAAGTCACTTAGTACACAGAATGTGACCCGACTTGGCTCCTCGGATCAACAAGCACCAACTCTTTGACTCGATTCGACTTCTCGAATCATTAACGCTTGCATTTGACCCTAATTGACTTCTGGGATCAACAAGTCTTCCATATGACCTAATTCGGCTCCTCGGATCAACAAGTACCCACAACTTGATCCGTTTGGTTTATCAAGTAACTAAGTACGCACAATGTGACCCTATTCGGCTTCTCGGATCAACAAGCACCAACTATTTGACTCAATTCGACTTCTCGAATCATTAAGGCTTGTATTTAACCCCAATCGACTTCTCGGATCAACAACTCTTCCATTCTACCGATATCGGCTTCTCGGAGCAACAAGTACGCACAACTTGATCCGTTTGTTTATCACATCAATAAGTACGCACAATGTGACCCAATTCGGCTTCTCGGATCAACAAGCACCAACTCTTTGATTCGATTCGACTTCTCGAATCATTAAGGCTTGTATTTGACCCCAATTGACTTCTCGGATCAACAAGTCTTCCATTTGACCGAATTCAACTCCTCGGATCAACAAGTACCCACAACTTGATCCGTTTGGTTTATCAAGTCACTTAGTACGCACAATGTGACCCGATTCGGCTTCTCGGATCAACAAGCACCAACTCTTAGACTAGATTCGACTTCTCGAATCATTAAGGCTTGTATTTGACCCAAATTGACTTCTCGGATCAACAACTCTTCCATTCTACCCAATTCAGCTTCTCGGAGCAACAAGTACCCACAACTTGATCCGTTTGTTTCATCACGCCACAAAGTACGCACAATGTGACCCAATTCAGCTTCTCGGATCAACAAGCACCAACTCTTTGACTCAATTCGAGCTCTCGAATCATTAAGGCTTGTATTTGACCCCAATTGACTTCTGGGATCAACAAGTCTTCCATTTGACCTAATTCGGCTCCTCGGATCAACAAGTACCCACAACTTGATCCGTTTGGTTTATCAAGTCACTTAGTGCGCACAATGTGACCTAATTCGAATTCTCGGATCACCAAGCACCAACTCTTTGACTCGATTCGAGTGCTCGAATCATTAAGGCTTGTATTTGACCCCAATTGACTTCTGGGATCAACAAGTCTTCCATTTGACCTAATTCGGCTCCTCGGATCAACAAGTACCCTGTTTGGTTTATCAAGTCACTTAGTACGCACAATGTGACCTAATTCGAATTCTCGGATCATCAAGCACCAACTCTTTGACTCGATTCGACTTCTCGAATCATTAAGGCTTGTATTTGACCCCAATTGACTTCTCGGATCAGCAAGGCTTGCATTTGACCGAATTCGGCTCTTCAGATCAACATGTACCCACAACTTGATCCATTTGATTTATCAAGTCACTTAGTACGTAGAATGTGACCCGATTTGGCTCCTCGGATCAACAAGCACCAACTCTTTGACTCGATTCGACTTCTCGAATCATTAAGCCTTGTATTTGACCCCAATTGACTTCTCGGATCAACAAGTCTTCCATTTGACCGAATTCGGCTCTTCAGATCAACATGTACCCACAACATGATCCATTTGATTCATCAAGTCACTTAGTACGCAGAATGTGACCCGATTTGGCTCCTCGGATCAACAAGCACCAACTCTTTGACTCGATTCGACTTCTTGAATCATTAACGCTTGCATTTGACCCTAATTGACTTCTGGGATCAACAAGTCTTCCATATGACCTAATTCGGCTCCTCGGATCAACAAGTACCCACAACTTGATCCGTTTGGTTTATCAAGTCACTAAGTACGCATAATGTGACCCTGTTCGGCTTCTCGGATCAACAAGCACCAACTATTTGACTCGATTCGACTTCTCGAATCATTAAGGCTTGTATTTAACCCCAATTGACTTCTCGGATCAACAACTCTTCCATTTGACCGAATTCAGCTCCTCAGATCAACAAGTACCCACAACTTGATCCGTTTGGTTTATCAAGTCACTTAGTACGCACAATGTGACCCGATTCGGCTTCTCGAATCAACAAGCACCAACTCTTTGACTAGATACGACTTCTCGAATCATTAAGGCTTGTATTTGACCCCAATTGACTTCTCGGATCAACAACTCTTCCATTCTACCCAATTCGTCTTCTCGGAGCAACAAGTACCCACAACTTGATCCGTTTGTTTCATCACGTCACAAAGTACGCACAATGTGACCCAATTCAGCTTCTCGGATCAACAAGCACCAACTCTTTGACTCGATTCGAGTTCTCGAATCATTAAGGCTTGTATTTGACCCCAATTGACTTCTGGGATCAACAAGTCTTCCATTTGACCTAATTCGGCTTCTCGGATCAATAAGTACCCACAACTTGATCCGTTTGGTTTATCAAGTCACTTAGTACGCACAATGTGACCTTATTCGGCTTCTCGGATCATCAAGCACCAACTCTTTGACTCGATTCGAGTTGTCGAATCATTAAGGCCTGTATTTGACCCTAATTGACTTCTAGGATCAACAAGTCTTCCATTTGACCTAATTCGGCTCCTCGGATCAACAAGTACCCACAACTTGATTCGTTTGGTTTATCAAGTCACCTAGTACGCACAATGTGACCCAATTCAGCTTCTCGGATCAACAAGCACCAACTCTTTGACTCGATTCGACTTCTCGAATCATTAAGGCTTGTATTTGACCACAATTGACTTCTCGGATAAACAAGTCTTCCATTTGACCGAATTCAGCTCCTCGGATCAACAAGTACCCACAACTTGATCCGTTTGGTTTATCAAGTCACTTAGTACGCACAACGAGACCCGATTCGGCTTCTCGGATCAACAAGCACCAACTCTTTGACTAGATTCGACTTCTCGAAAAATTAAGGCTTGTATTTGACCCCAATTGACTTCTCGGATCAACAACTCTTCCATTCTACCCAATTCAGCTTCTCGGAGCAACAAGTACCCACAACTTGATCCGTTTGTTTCATCACGTCACAAAGTACGCACAATGTGACCCAATTCAGCTTCTCGGATCATCAAGCACCAACTCTTTGACTCGATTCGAGTTCTCGAATCATTAAGGCTTGTATTTGACCCCAATTGACTACTGGGATCAACAAGTCTTCCATTTGACCTAATTCGGCTCCTCGGATCAACAAGTACCCACAACTTGATCCGTTTGGTTTATCAATTCACTTAGTACGCACAATGTGACCCAATTCGAATTCTCGGATCATCAAGCACCAACTCTTTGACTCGATTCGAGTTCTCGAATCATTAAGGCTTGTATTTGACCCCAATTGACTTCTGGGATCAACAAGTCTTCCATTTGATCTAATTCGGCTCTTCGGATCAACATGCACCCACAACTTGATTCGTTTGGTTTATCATGTCACCTAGTACGCACAATGTGACCCAATTCGGCTTCTCGGATCAACAAGCACCAACTCTTTGACTCGATTCGACTTCTCGAATCATTAAGGCTTGTATTTGACCCCAATTGACTTCTCGGATCAGCAAGTCTTCCATTTGACCGAATTCGGCTCTTCAGATCAACATGTACCCACAACTTGATCGATTTGATTTATCAAGTCACTTAGTACATAGAATGTGACCCGATTTGGCTCCTCGGATCAACAAACACCAACTCTTTGACTCGATTCGACTTCTCGAATCATTAAGGCTTGTATTTGACCCCAATTGACTTCTCGGATCAACAAGTCTTCCATTTGACCGAATTCGGCTCTTCAGATCAACATGTACCCACAACTTGATCCATTTGATTCATCAAGTCACTTAGTACACAGAATGTGACCCGACTTGGCTCCTCGGATCAACAAGCACCAACTCTTTGACTCGATTCGACTTCTCGAATCATTAACGCTTGCATTTGACCCTAATTGACTTCTGGGATCAACAAGTCTTCCATATGACCTAATTCGGCTCCTCGGATCAACAAGTACCCACAACTTGATCCGTTTGGTTTATCAAGTAACTAAGTACGCACAATGTGACCCTATTCGGCTTCTCGGATCAACAAGCACCAACTATTTGACTCAATTCGACTTCTCGAATCATTAAGGCTTGTATTTAACCCCAATCGACTTCTCGGATCAACAACTCTTCCATTCTACCGATATCGGCTTCTCGGAGCAACAAGTACGCACAACTTGATCCGTTTGTTTATCACATCAATAAGTACGCACAATGTGACCCAATTTGGCTTCTCGGATCAACAAGCACCAACTCTTTGATTCGATTCGACTTCTCGAATCATTAAGGCTTGTATTTGACCCCAATTGACTTCTCGGATCAACAAGTCTTCCATTTGACCGAATTCAACTCCTCGGATCAACAAGTACCCACAACTTGATCCGTTTGCTTTATCAAGTCACTTAGTACGCACAATGTGACCCGATTCGGCTTCTCGGATCAACAAGCACCAACTCTTAGACTAGATTCGACTTCTCGAATCATTAAGGCTTGTATTTGACCCAAATTGACTTCTCGGATCAACAACTCTTCCATTCTACCCAATTCAGCTTCTCGGAGCAACAAGTACCCACAACTTGATCCGTTTGTTTCATCACGTCACAAAGTACGCACAATGTGACCCAATTCAGCTTCTCGGATCAACAAGCACCAACTCTTTGACTCGATTCGAGTTCTCGAATCATTAAGGCTTGTATTTGACCCCAATTGACTTCTGGGATCAACAAGTCTTCCATTTGACCTAATTCGGCTTCTCGGATCAATAAGTACCCACAACTTGATCCGTTTGGTTTATCAAGTCACTTAGTACGCACAATGTGACCTTATTCGGCTTCTCGGATCATCAAGCACCAACTCTTTGACTCGATTCGAGTTGTCGAATCATTAAGGCCTGTATTTGACCCTAATTGACTTCTAGGATCAACAAGTCTTCCATTTGACCTAATTCGGCTCCTCGGATCAACAAGTACCCACAACTTGATTCGTTTGGTTTATCAAGTCACCTAGTACGCACAATGTGACCCAATTCAGCTTCTCGGATCAACAAGCACCAACTCTTTGACTCGATTCGACTTCTCGAATCATTAAGGCTTGTATTTGACCACAATTGACTTCTCGGATAAACAAGTCTTCCATTTGACCGAATTCAGCTCCTCGGATCAACAAGTACCCACAACTTGATCCGTTTGGTTTATCAAGTCACTTAGTACGCACAACGAGACCCGATTCGGCTTCTCGGATCAACAAGCACCAACTCTTTGACTAGATTCGACTTCTCGAAAAATTAAGGCTTGTATTTGACCCCAATTGACTTCTCGGATCAACAACTCTTCCATTCTACCCAATTCAGCTTCTCGGAGCAACAAGTACCCACAACTTGATCCGTTTGTTTCATCACGTCACAAAGTACGCACAATGTGACCCAATTCAGCTTCTCGGATCATCAAGCACCAACTCTTTGACTCGATTCGAGTTCTCGAATCATTAAGGCTTGTATTTGACCCCAATTGACTACTGGGATCAACAAGTCTTCCATTTGACCTAATTCGGCTCCTCGGATCAACAAGTACCCACAACTTGATCCGTTTGGTTTATCAATTCACTTAGTACGCACAATGTGACCCAATTCGAATTCTCGGATCATCAAGCACCAACTCTTTGACTCGATTCGAGTTCTCGAATCATTAAGGCTTGTATTTGACCCCAATTGACTTCTGGGATCAACAAGTCTTCCATTTGATCTAATTCGGCTCTTCGGATCAACATGCACCCACAACTTGATTCGTTTGGTTTATCATGTCACCTAGTACGCACAATGTGACCCAATTCGGCTTCTCGGATCAACAAGCACCAACTCTTTGACTCGATTCGACTTCTCGAATCATTAAGGCTTGTATTTGACCCCAATTGACTTCTCGGATCAGCAAGTCTTCCATTTGACCGAATTCGGCTCTTCAGATCAACATGTACCCACAACTTGATCGATTTGATTTATCAAGTCACTTAGTACATAGAATGTGACCCGATTTGGCTCCTCGGATCAACAAACACCAACTCTTTGACTCGATTCGACTTCTCGAATCATTAAGGCTTGTATTTGACCCCAATTGACTTCTCGGATCAACAAGTCTTCCATTTGACCGAATTCGGCTCTTCAGATCAACATGTACCCACAACTTGATCCATTTGATTCATCAAGTCACTTAGTACACAGAATGTGACCCGACTTGGCTCCTCGGATCAACAAGCACCAACTCTTTGACTCGATTCGACTTCTCGAATCATTAACGCTTGCATTTGACCCTAATTGACTTCTGGGATCAACAAGTCTTCCATATGACCTAATTCGGCTCCTCGGATCAACAAGTACCCACAACTTGATCCGTTTGGTTTATCAAGTAACTAAGTACGCACAATGTGACCCTATTCGGCTTCTCGGATCAACAAGCACCAACTATTTGACTCAATTCGACTTCTCGAATCATTAAGGCTTGTATTTAACCCCAATCGACTTCTCGGATCAACAACTCTTCCATTCTACCGATATCGGCTTCTCGGAGCAACAAGTACGCACAACTTGATCCGTTTGTTTATCACATCAATAAGTACGCACAATGTGACCCAATTTGGCTTCTCGGATCAACAAGCACCAACTCTTTGATTCGATTCGACTTCTCGAATCATTAAGGCTTGTATTTGACCCCAATTGACTTCTCGGATCAACAAGTCTTCCATTTGACCGAATTCAACTCCTCGGATCAACAAGTACCCACAACTTGATCCGTTTGCTTTATCAAGTCACTTAGTACGCACAATGTGACCCGATTCGGCTTCTCGGATCAACAAGCACCAACTCTTAGACTAGATTCGACTTCTCGAATCATTAAGGCTTGTATTTGACCCAAATTGACTTCTCGGATCAACAACTCTTCCATTCTACCCAATTCAGCTTCTCGGAGCAACAAGTACCCACAACTTGATCCGTTTGTTTCATCACGTCACAAAGTACGCACAATGTGACCCAATTCAGCTTCTCGGATCAACAAGCACCAACTCTTTGACTCAATTCGAGTTCTCGAATCATTAAGGCTTGTATTTGACCCCAATTGACTTCTGGGATCAACAAGTCTTCCATTTGACCTAATTCGGCTCCTCGGATCAACAAGTACCCACAACTTGATCCGTTTGGTTTATCAAGTCACTTAGTGCGCACAATGTGACCCAATTCGAATTCTCGGATCACCAAGCACCAACTCTTTGACTCGATTCGAGTGCTCGAATCATTAAGGCTTGTATTTGACCCCAATTGACTTCTGGGATCAACAAGTCTTCCATTTGACCTAATTCGGCTCCTCGGATCAACAAGTACCCTGTTTGGTTTATCAAGTCACTTAGTACGCACAATGTGACCTAATTCGAATTCTCGGATCATCAAGCACCAACTCTTTGACTCGATTCGACTTCTCGAATCATTAAGGCTTGTATTTGACCCCAATTGACTTCTCGGATCAGCAAGGCTTGCATTTGACCGAATTCGGCTCTTCAGATCAACATGTACCCACAACTTGATCCATTTGATTTATCAAGTCACTTAGTACGTAGAATGTGACCCGATTTGGCTCCTCGGATCAACAAGCACCAACTCTTTGACTCGATTCGACTTCTCGAATCATTAAGCCTTGTATTTGACCCCAATTGACTTCTCGGATCAACAAGTCTTCCATTTGACCGAATTCGGCTCTTCAGATCAACATGTACCCACAACATGATCCATTTGATTCATCAAGTCACTTAGTACGCAGAATGTGACCCGATTTGGCTCCTCGGATCAACAAGCACCAACTCTTTGACTCGATTCGACTTCTTGAATCATTAACGCTTGCATTTGACCCTAATTGACTTCTGGGATCAACAAGTCTTCCATATGACCTAATTCGGCTCCTCGGATCAACAAGTACCCACAACTTGATCCGTTTGGTTTATCAAGTCACTAAGTACGCATAATGTGACCCTGTTCGGCTTCTCGGATCAACAAGCACCAACTATTTGACTCGATTCGACTTCTCGAATCATTAAGGCTTGTATTTAACCCCAATTGACTTCTCGGATCAACAACTCTTCCATTCTACCCATATCGGCTTCTCGGAGCAACAAGTACCCACAACTTGATCCGTTTGTTTTATCACGTCACAAAGTACGCACAATGTGACCCAATTTGGCTTCTCGGATCAACAAGCACCAACTCTTTGACTCGATTCGACTTCTCGAATCATTAAGGCTTGTATTTGACCCCAATTGACTTCTCGGATAAACAAGTCTTCCATTTGACCGAATTCAGCTCCTCGGATCAACAGGTACCCATAACTTGATCCGTTTGGTTTATCAAGTCACTTAGTACGCACAATGTGACCCGCTTCGGCTTCTCGGATCAACAAGCACCAACTCTTTGACTAGATTCGACTTCTCGAATCATTAAGGTTTGTATTTGACCCCAATTGACTTCTCGGATCAACAACTCTTCCATTCTACCCAATTCAGCTTCTCGGAGCAACAAGTACCCACAACTTGATCCGTTTGTTTCATCACGTCACAAAGTACGCACAATGTGACCCAATTCAGCTTCTCGGATCAACAAGCACCAACTCTTTGACTCGATTCGAGTTCTCGAATCATTAAGGCTTGTATTTGACCCCAATTGACTTCTGGGATCAACAAGTCTTCCATTTGACCTAATTCGGCTCCTCGGATCAACAAGTACCCACAACTTGATCCGTTTGGTTTATCAATTTACTTAGTACGCACAATGTGACCCAATTCGAATTCTCGGAACATCAAGCACCAACTCTTTGACTCGATTCGAGTTCTCGAATCATTAAGGCTTGTATTTGACCCCAATTGACTTCTGGGATCAACAAGTCTTCCATTTGATCTAATTCGGCTCTTCGGATCAACAAGTACCCACAACTTGATTCGTTTGGTTTATCATGTCACCTAGTACGCACAATGTGACCCAATTCGGCTTCTCGGATCAACAAGCACCAACTCTTTGACTCGATTCGACTTCTCGAATCATTAAGGCTTGTATTTGACCGCAATTGACTTCTCGGATCAGCAAGTCTTCCATTTGACCGAATTCGGCTCTTCAGATCAACATGTACCCACAACTTGATCCATTTGATTTAACAAGGCACTTAGTACGTAGAATGTGACCCGATTTGGCTCCTCGGATCAACAAGCACCAACTCTTTGACTCGATTCGACTTCTCGAATCATTAAGGCTTGTATTTGACCCCAATTGACTTCTCGGATCAACAAGTCTTCCATTTGACTGAATTCGGCTCTTCAGATCAACATGTACCCACAACTTGATCCATTTGATTCATCAAGTCACTTAGTACGCAGAATGTGACCCGATTTGGCTCCTCGGATCAACAAGCACCAACTCTTTGACTCGATTCGACTTCTCGAATCATTAACGCTTGCATTTGACCCTAATTGACTTCTGGGATCAACAAGTCTTCCATATGACCTAATTCGGCTCCTCGGATCAACAAGTACCCACAACTTGATCCGTTTGGTTTATCAAGTCACTAAGTACGCACAATGTGCACCTATTCGGCTTCTCGGATCAACAAGCACCAACTATTTGACTCGATTCGACTTCTCGAATCATTAAGGCTTGTATTTAACCCCAATCGACTTCTCGGATCAAGAACTCTTCCATTCTACCCATATCGGCTTCTCGGAGCAACAAGTACCCACAACTTGATCCGTTTGTTTATCACGTCACAAAGTACGCACAATGTGCCCAATTCGGCTTCTCGGGTCAACAAGCACCAACTCTTTGACTCGATTCGACTTCTCGAATCATTAAGGCCTGTATTTGACCCCAATTGACTTCTCGGATCAACAAGTCTTCCATTTGACCGAATTCAACTCCTCGGATCAACAAGTACCCACAACTTGATCCGTTTGGTTTATCAAGTCACTTAGTATGCACAATGTGACCCGATTCGGCTTCTCTGATCAACAAGCACCAACTCTTTGACTAGATTCGACTTCTCGAATTATTAAGGCTTGTATTTGACCCAAATTGACTTCTCGGATCAACAACTCTTCCATTCTACCCAATTCAGCTTCTCAGAGCAACAAGTGCCCACAACTTGATCCGTTTGTTTCATCACGTCACAAAGTACGCACATTGTGACCCACTTCAGCTTCTCGGATCAACAAGCACCAACTCGTTGACTCGATTCGAGTTCTCGAATCATTAAGCCTTGTATTTGACCCCAATTGACTTCTGGGATCAACAAGTCTTCCATTTGACCTAATTCGGCTCTTCAGATCAACATGTACCCACAACATGATCCATTTGGTTTATCAAGTCACTTAGTACGCAGAATGTGACCCAATTCGGCTTCTCGGATCAACAAGCACCAACTCTTTGACTCGATTCGACTTCTCGAATCATTAAGGCTTGTATTTGACCCCAATTGACTTCTCGGATCAGCAAGTCTTCCATTTGACCGAATTCGGCTCTTCAGATCAACATGTACCCACAACTTGATCCGGTTGTTTATCACGCCACAAAGTACGCACAATGTGACCCAATTCGGCTTCTCGGATCAACAAGCACCAACTCTTTGACTCGATTCGACTTCTCGAATCATTAAGGCTTGTATTTGACCCCAATTGACTTCTCGGATCAGCAAGTCTTCCATTTGACCGAATTCGGCTCTTCAGATCAACATGTACCCACAACTTGATCCATTTGATTTATCAAGTCACTTAGTACGTAGAATGTGACCCGATTTGGCTCCTCGGATCAACAAGCACCAACTCTTTGACTCGATTCGACTTCTCGAATCATTAAGGCTTGTATTTGACCCCAATTGACTTCTCGGATCAACAAGTCTTCCATTTGACTGAATTCGGCTCTTCAGATCAACATGTACCCACAACTTGATCCATTTGATTCATCAAGTCACTTAGTACGCAGAATGTGACCCGATTTGGCTCCTCGGATCAACAAGCACCAACTCTTTGACTCGATTCGACTTCTCGAATCATTAACGCTTGCATTTGACCCTAATTGACTTCTGGGATCAACAAGTCTTCCATATGACCTAATTCGGCTCCTCGGATCAACAAGTACCCACAACTTGATCCGTTTGGTTTATCAAGTCACTAAGTACGCACAATGTGCACCTATTCGGCTTCTCGGATCAACAAGCACCAACTATTTGACTCGATTCGACTTCTCGAATCATTAAGGCTTGTATTTAACCCCAATCGACTTCTCGGATCAAGAACTCTTCCATTCTACCCATATCGGCTTCTCGGAGCAACAAGTACCCACAACTTGATCCGTTTGTTTATCACGTCACAAAGTACGCACAATGTGCCCAATTCGGCTTCTCGGGTCAACAAGCACCAACTCTTTGACTCGATTCGACTTCTCGAATCATTAAGGCCTGTATTTGACCCCAATTGACTTCTCGGATCAACAAGTCTTCCATTTGACCGAATTCAACTCCTCGGATCAACAAGTACCCACAACTTGATCCGTTTGGTTTATCAAGTCACTTAGTATGCACAATGTGACCCGATTCGGCTTCTCGGATCAACAAGCACCAACTCTTTGACTAGATTCGACTTCTCGAATTATTAAGGCTTGTATTTGACCCAAATTGACTTCTCGGATCAACAACTCTTCCATTCTACCCAATTCAGCTTCTCGGAGCAACAAGTGCCCACAACTTGATCCGTTTGTTTCATCACGTCACAAAGTACGCACAATGTGACCCACTTCAGCTTCTCGGATCAACAAGCACCAACTCGTTGACTCGATTCGAGTTCTCGAATCATTAAGGCTTGTATTTGACCCCAATTGAGTTCTGGGATCAACAAGTCTTCCATTTGACCTAATTCGGCTCCTCGGATCAACAAGTAGCCACAACTTGATCCGTTTGTTTATCAAGTCACTTAGTACGCACAATGTGACCCAATTCGAATTCTCGGATCATCAAGCACCAACTCTTTGACTCGATTCGACTTCTCGAATCATTAAGGCTTGTATTTGACCCCAATTGACTTCTGGGATCAACAAGTCTTCCATTTGACCTAATTCGGCTCCTCGGATCAACAAGTACCCACAACTTGATTCGTTTGGTTTATCATGTCACCTAGTACGCACAATGTGACCCAATTCGGCTTCTCGGATCAACAAGCACCAACTCTTTGACTCGATTCGACTTCTCGAATCATTAAGGCTTGTATTTGACCCCAATTGACTTCTCGGATCAGCAAGTCTTCCATTTGACCGAATTGGCTCTTCAGATCAACATGTACCCACAACTTGATCCGGTTGTTTATCACGTCACAAAGTACGCACAATGTGACCCAATTCGGCTTCTCGGATCAACAAGCACCAACTCTTTGACTCGATTCGACTTCTCGAATCATTAAGGCTTGTATTTGACCGCAATTGACTTCTCGGATCAGCAAGTCTTCCATTTGACCGAATTCGGCTCTTCAGATCAACATGTACCCACAACTTGATCCATTTGATTTATCAAGTCACTTAGTACGTAGAATGTGACCCGATTTGGCTCCTCGGATCAACAAGCACCAACTCTTTGACTCGATTCGACTTCTCGAATCATTAAGGCTTGTATTTGACCCCAATTGACTTCTCGGATCAACAACTCTTCCATTGTACCCAATTCGGCTTCTCGGAGCAACAAGTACCCACAACTTGATCCGTTTGTTTTATCACGTCACAAAGTACGCACAATGTGACCCAATTCGGCTTCTCGGATCAACAAGCACCAACTCTTTGACTCGATTCGACTTCTCGAATCATTAAGGCTTGTATTTGACCCCAATTGACTTCTCGGATAAACAAGTCTTCCATTTGACCGAATTCAGCTCCTCGGATCAACAAGTACCCATAACTTGATCCGTTTGGTTTATCAAGTCACTTAGTACGCACAATGTGACCCAATTCGAATTCTCGGATCATCAAGCACCAACTCTTTGACTCGATTCGAGTTCTCGAATCATTAAGACTTGTATTTGACCCCAATTGACTTCTGGGATCAACAAGGCTCGTATTTGACCCCAATTGACTTCTCGGATCAACAAGTCTTCTATTTGACCGAATTCAGCTCCTCGGATCAACAAGTACCCATAACTTGATCCGTTTGGTTTATCAAGTCACTTAGTACTCACAATGTGACCCGATTCGACTTCTCGGATCAACAAGCACCAACTCTTTGACTAGATTCGACTTCTCGAATCATTCAGGCTTGTATTTGACCCAAATTGACTTCTCGAATCATTAAGGCTTGTATTTGACCCCAATTGACTTCTCGGATAAACAAGTCTTCCATTTGACCGAATTCAGCTCCTCGGATCAACAAGTACCCATAACTTGATCCGTTTGGTTTATCAAGTCACTTAGTACTCACAATGTGACCCGATTCGGCTTCTCGGATCAACAAGCACCAACTCTTTGACTAGATTCGACTTCTCGAATCATTAAGGCTTGTATTTGACCCAAATTGACTTCTCGGATCAACAACTCTTCCATTCTACCCAATTCGGCTTCTCGCAGCAACAAGTACCCACAACTTGATCCGTTTGTTTTATCACGTCTCAAAGTACGCACAATGTGACCCAATTCGGCTTCTCGGATCAACAAGCACCAACTCTTTGACTCGATTCGACTTCTCGAATCATTAAGGCTTGTATTTGACCCCAATTGACTTCTCGGATCAACAAGTCTTCCATTTGACCGAATTCAGCTCCTCGGATCAACAAGTACCCATAACTTGATCCGTTTGGTTTATCAAGTCACTTAGTACTCACAATGTGACCCGATTCGGCTTCTCGGATCAACAAGCACCAACTCTTTGACTAGATTCGACTTCTCGAATCATTCAGGCTTGTATTTGACCCAAATTGACTTCTCGAATCATTAAGGCTTGTATTTGACCCCAATTGACTTCTCGGATAAACAAGTCTTCCATTTGACCGAATTCAGCTCCTCGGATCAACAAGTACCCATAACTTGATCCGTTTGGTTTATCAAGTCACTTAGTACGCACAATGTGACCCGATTCGGCTTCTCGGATCAACAAGCACCAACTCTTTGACTAGATTCGACTTCTCGAATCATTAAGGCTTGTATTTGACCCCAATTGACTTCTCGGATCAACAACTCTTCCATTCTACCCAATTCAGCTTCTCGGAGCAACAAGTACCCACAACTTGATCCGTTTGTTTCATCACGTCACAAAGTACGCACAATGTGACCCAATTCAGCTTCTCGGATCAACAAGCACCAACTCTTTGACTCGATTCGAGTTCTCGAATCATTAAGGCTTGTATTTGACCCCAATTGACTTCTGGGATCAACAAGGCTTGTATTTGACCCCAATTGACTTCTCGGATCAACAAGTCTTCCATTTGACCGAATTCGGCTCCTCGGATCAACAAGTACCCATAACTTGATCCGTTTGGTTTATCAAGTCACTTAGTACTCACAATGTGACCCGATTCGGCTTCTCGGATCAACAAGCACCAACTCTTTGACTAGATTCGACTTCTCGAATCATTCAGGCTTGTATTTGACCCAAATTGACTTCTCGAATCATTAAGGCTTGTATTTGACCCCAATTGACTTCTCGGATCAACAAGTCTTCCATTTGACCGAATTCAGCTCCTCGGATCAACAAGTACCCACAACTTGATCCGTTTCGTTTATCAAGTCACTTAGTACGCACAATGTGACCCGATTCGGCTTCTCGGATCAACAAGCACCAACTCTTTGACTAGATTCGACTTCTCGAATCATTAAGGCTTGTATTTGACCCCAATTGACTTCTCGGATCAACAACTCTTCCATTCTACCCAATTCAGCTTCTCGGAGCAACAAGTACCCACAACTTGATCCGTTTGTTTCATCACGTCACAAAGTACGCACAATGTGACCCAATTCAGCTTCTCGGATCAACAAGCACCAACTCTTTGACTCGATTCGAGTTCTCGAATCATTAAGGCTTGTATTTGACCCCAATTGACTTCTGGGATCAACAAGGCTTGTATTTGACCCCAATTGACTTCTCGGATCAACAAGTCTTCCATTTGACCGAATTCAGCTCCTCGGATCAACAAGTACCCATAACTTGATCCGTTTGGTTTATCAAGTCACTTAGTACTCACAATGTGACCCGATTCGGCTTCTCAGATCAACAAGCACCAACTCTTTGACTAGATTCGACTTCTCGAATCATTCAGGCTTGTATTTGACCTAAATTGACTTCTCGAATCATTAAGGCTTGTATTTGACCCCAATTGACTTCTCGGATAAACAAGTCTTCCATTTGACCGAATTCAGCTCCTCGGATCAACAAGTACCCATAACTTGATCCGTTTGGTTTATCAAGTCACTTAGTACTCACAATGTGACCCGATTCGGCTTCTCGGATCAACAAGCACCAACTCTTTGACTAGATTCGACTTCTCGAATCATTAAGGCTTGTATTTGACCCAAATTGACTTCTCGGATCAACAACTCTTCCATTCTACCCAATTCGGCTTCTCGGAGCAACAAATACCCACAACTTGATCCGTTTGTTTTATCACGTCTCAAAGTACGCACAATGTGACCCAATTCGGCTTCTCGGATCAACAAGCACCAACTCTTTGACTCGATTCGACTTCTCGAATCATTAAGGCTTGTATTTGACCCCAATTGACTTCTCGGATAAACAAGTCTTCCATTTGACCGAATTCAGCTCCTCGGATCAACAAGTACCCATAACTTGATCCGTTTGGTTTATCAAGTCACTTAGTACTCACAATGTGACCCGATTCGGCTTCTCGGATCAACAAGCACCAACTCTTTGACTAGATTCGACTTCTCGAATCATTAAGGCTTGTATTTGACCCAAATTGACTTCTCGAATCATTAAGGCTTGTATTTGACCCCAATTGACTTCTCGGATCAACAACTCTTCCATTCTACCTAATTGACTTCTGGGATCAACAAGTCTTCCATATGACCTAATTCGGCTCCTCGGATCAACAAGTACCCATAACTTGATCCGTTTGGTTTATCAAGTCACTAAGTACGCACAATGTGACCCTATTCGGCTTCTCGGATCAACAAGCACCAACTATTTGACTCGATTCAACTTCTCGAATCATTAAGGCTTGTATTTAACCCCAATTGGCTTCTCGGATCAACAACTCTTCCATTCTACCCATATCGGCTTCTCGGAGCAACAAGTACCCACAACTTGATCCGTTTGTTTTATCACGTCACAACGTACGCACAATGTGACCCAATTCGGCTTCTCGGATCAACAAGCACCAACTCTTTGACTCGATTCGACTTCTCGAATCATTAAGGCTTGTATTTGACCCCAATTGACTTCTCGGATCAACAAGTCTTCCATTTGACCGAATTCAGCTCCTCGGATCAACAAGTACCCACAACTTGATCCGTTTGGTTTATCAAGTCACTTAGTACGCACAATGTGACCCGATTCGGCTTCTCGGATCAACAAGCACCAACTCTTTGACTAGATTCGACTTCTCGAATCATTAAGGCTTGTATTTGACCCCAATTGACTTCTCGGATCAACAACTCTTCCATTCTACCCAATTCAGCTTCTCGGAGCAACAAGTACCCACAACTTGATCCGTTTGTTTCATCACGTCACAATGTACGCACAATGTGACCCAATTCAGCTTCTCGGATCAACAAGCACCAACTCTTTGACTCGATTCGAGTTCTCGAATCATTAAGGCTTGTATTTGACCCCAATTGACTTCTGGGATCAACAAGGCTTGTATTTGACCCCAATTGACTTCTCGGATGAACAACTCTTCCATTGTACCCAATTCGGCTTCTCGGAGCAACAAGTACCCACAACTTGATCCGTTTGTTTTATCACGTCACAAAGTACGCACAATGTGACCCAATTCGGCTTCTCGGATCAACAAGCACCAACTCTTTGACTCGATTCGACTTCTCGAATCATTAAGGCTTGTATTTGACCCCAATTGACTTCTCGGATAAACAAGTCTTCCATTTGACCGAATTCAGCTCCTCGGATCAACAAGTACCCATAACTTGATCCGTTTGGTTTATCAAGTCACTTAGTACGCACAATGTGACCCAATTCGAATTCTCGGATCATCAAGCACCAACTCTTTGACTCGATTCGAGTTCTCGAATCATTAAGACTTGTATTTGACCCCAATTGACTTCTGGGATCAACAAGGCTCGTATTTGACCCCAATTGACTTCTCGGATCAACAAGTCTTCTATTTGACCGAATTCAGCTCCTCGGATCAACAAGTACCCATAACTTGATCCGTTTGGTTTATCAAGTCACTTAGTACTCACAATGTGACCCGATTCGACTTCTCGGATCAACAAGCACCAACTCTTTGACTAGATTCGACTTCTCGAATCATTCAGGCTTGTATTTGACCCAAATTGACTTCTCGAATCATTAAGGCTTGTATTTGACCCCAATTGACTTCTCGGATAAACAAGTCTTCCATTTGACCGAATTCAGCTCCTCGGATCAACAAGTACCCATAACTTGATCCGTTTGGTTTATCAAGTCACTTAGTACTCACAATGTGACCCGATTCGGCTTCTCGGATCAACAAGCACCAACTCTTTGACTAGATTCGACTTCTCGAATCATTAAGGCTTGTATTTGACCCAAATTGACTTCTCGGATCAACAACTCTTCCATTCTACCCAATTCGGCTTCTCGCAGCAACAAGTACCCACAACTTGATCCGTTTGTTTTATCACGTCTCAAAGTACGCACAATGTGACCCAATTCGGCTTCTCGGATCAACAAGCACCAACTCTTTGACTCGATTCGACTTCTCGAATCATTAAGGCTTGTATTTGACCCCAATTGACTTCTCGGATCAACAAGTCTTCCATTTGACCGAATTCAGCTCCTCGGATCAACAAGTACCCATAACTTGATCCGTTTGGTTTATCAAGTCACTTAGTACTCACAATGTGACCCGATTCGGCTTCTCGGATCATCAAGCACCAACTCTTTGACTAGATTCGACTTCTCGAATCATTCAGGCTTGTATTTGACCCAAATTGACTTCTCGAATCATTAAGGCTTGTATTTGATCCCAATTGACTTCTCGGATAAACAAGTCTTCCATTTGACCGAATTCAGCTCCTCGGATCAACAAGTACCCATAACTTGATCCGTTTGGTTTATCAAGTCACTTAGTACGCACAATGTGACCCGATTCGGCTTCTCGGATCAACAAGCACCAACTCTTTGACTAGATTCGACTTCTCGAATCATTAAGGCTTGTATTTGACCCCAATTGACTTCTCGGATCAACAACTCTTCCATTCTACCCAATTCAGCTTCTCGGAGCAACAAGTACCCACAACTTGATCCGTTTGTTTCATCACGTCACAAAGTACACACAATGTGACCCAATTCAGCTTCTCGGATCAACAAGCACCAACTCTTTGACTCGATTCGAGTTCTCGAATCATTAAGGCTTGTATTTGACCCCAATTGACTTCTGGGATCAACAAGGCTTGTATTTGACCCCAATTGACTTCTCGGATCAACAAGTCTTCCATTTGACCGAATTCGGCTCCTCGGATCAACAAGTACCCATAACTTGATCCGTTTGGTTTATCAAGTCACTTAGTACTCACAATGTGACCCGATTCGGCTTCTCGGATCAACAAGCACCAACTCTTTGACTAGATTCGACTTCTCGAATCATTCAGGCTTGTATTTGACCCAAATTGACTTCTCGAATCATTAAGGCTTGTATTTGACCCCAATTGACTTCTCGGATCAACAAGTCTTCCATTTGACCGAATTCAGCTCCTCGGATCAACAAGTACCCACAACTTGATCCGTTTCGTTTATCAAGTCACTTAGTACGCACAATGTGACCCGATTCGGCTTCTCGGATCAACAAGCACCAACTCTTTGACTAGATTCGACTTCTCGAATCATTAAGGCTTGTATTTGACCCCAATTGACTTCTCGGATCAACAACTCTTCCATTCTACCCAATTCAGCTTCTCGGAGCAACAAGTACCCACAACTTGATCCGTTTGTTTCATCACGTCACAAAGTACGCACAATGTGACCCAATTCAGCTTCTCGGATCAACAAGCACCAACTCTTTGACTCGATTCGAGTTCTCGAATCATTAAGGCTTGTATTTGACCCCAATTGACTTCTGGGATCAACAAGGCTTGTATTTGACCCCAATTGACTTCTCGGATCAACAAGTCTTCCATTTGACCGAATTCAGCTCCTCGGATCAACAAGTACCCATAACTTGATCCGTTTGGTTTATCAAGTCACTTAGTACTCACAATGTGACCCGATTCGGCTTCTCGGATCAACAAGCACCAACTCTTTGACTAGATTCGACTTCTCGAATCATTCAGGCTTGTATTTGACCTAAATTGACTTCTCGAATCATTAAGGCTTGTATTTGACCCCAATTGACTTCTCGGATAAACAAGTCTTCCATTTGACCGAATTCAGCTCCTCGGATCAACAAGTACCCATAACTTGATCCGTTTGGTTTATCAAGTCACTTAGTACTCACAATGTGACCCGATTCGGCTTCTCGGATCAACAAGCACCAACTCTTTGACTAGATTCGACTTCTCGAATCATTAAGGCTTGTATTTGACCCAAATTGACTTCTCGGATCAACAACTCTTCCATTCTACCCAATTCGGCTTCTCGGAGCAACAAATACCCACAACTTGATCCGTTTGTTTTATCACGTCTCAAAGTACGCACAATGTGACCCAATTCGGCTTCTCGGATCAACAAGCACCAACTCTTTGACTCGATTCGACTTCTCGAATCATTAAGGCTTGTATTTGACCCCAATTGACTTCTCGGATAAACAAGTCTTCCATTTGACCGAATTCAGCTCCTCGGATCAACAAGTACCCATAACTTGATCCGTTTGGTTTATCAAGTCACTTAGTACTCACAATGTGACCCGATTCGGCTTCTCGGATCAACAAGCACCAACTCTTTGACTAGATTCGACTTCTCGAATCATTAAGGCTTGTATTTGACCCAAATTGACTTCTCGAATCATTAAGGCTTGTATTTGACCCCAATTGACTTCTCGGATCAACAACTCTTCCATTCTACCTAATTGACTTCTGGGATCAACAAGTCTTCCATATGACCTAATTCGGCTCCTCGGATCAACAAGTACCCATAACTTGATCCGTTTGGTTTATCAAGTCACTAAGTACGCACAATGTGACCCTATTCGGCTTCTCGGATCAACAAGCACCAACTATTTGACTCGATTCAACTTCTCGAATCATTAAGGCTTGTATTTAACCCCAATTGGCTTCTCGGATCAACAACTCTTCCATTCTACCCATATCGGCTTCTCGGAGCAACAAGTACCCACAACTTGATCCGTTTGTTTTATCACGTCACAACGTACGCACAATGTGACCCAATTCGGCTTCTCGGATCAACAAGCACCAACTCTTTGACTCGATTCGACTTCTCGAATCATTAAGGCTTGTATTTGACCCCAATTGACTTCTCGGATCAACAAGTCTTCCATTTGACCGAATTCAGCTCCTCGGATCAACAAGTACCCACAACTTGATCCGTTTGGTTTATCAAGTCACTTAGTACGCACAATGTGACCCGATTCGGCTTCTCGGATCAACAAGCACCAACTCTTTGACTAGATTCGACTTCTCGAATCATTAAGGCTTGTATTTGACCCCAATTGACTTCTCGGATCAACAACTCTTCCATTCTACCCAATTCAGCTTCTCGGAGCAACAAGTACCCACAACTTGATCCGTTTGTTTCATCACGTCACAATGTACGCACAATGTGACCCAATTCAGCTTCTCGGATCAACAAGCACCAACTCTTTGACTCGATTCGAGTTCTCGAATCATTAAGGCTTGTATTTGACCCCAATTGACTTCTGGGATCAACAAGGCTTGTATTTGACCCCAATTGACTTCTCGGATCAACAAGTCTTCCATTTGACCGAATTCAGCTCCTCGGATCAACAAGTACCCATAACTTGATCCGTTTGGTTTATCAAGTCACTTAGTACTCACAATGTGACCCGATTCGGCTTCTCGGATCAACAAGCACCAACTCTTTGACTAGATTCGACTTCTCGAATCATTCAGGCTTGTATTTGACCCAAATTGACTTCTCGAATCATTAAGGCTTGTATTTGACCCCAATTGACTTCTCGGATAAACAAGTCTTCCATTTGACCGAATTCAGCTCCTCGGATCAACAAGTACCCATAACTTGATCCGTTTGGTTTATCAAGTCACTTAGTACTCACAATGTGACCCGGTTCGGCTTCTCGGATCAACAAGCACCAACTCTTTGACTAGATTCGACTTCTCGAATCATTAAGGCTTGTATTTGACCCAAATTGACTTCTCGGATCAACAACTCTTCCATTCTACCCAATTCGGCTTCTCGGAGCAACAAGTACCCACAACTTGATCCGTTTGTTTTATCACGTCTCAAAGTACGCACAATGTGACCCAATTCGGCTTCTCGGATCAACAAGCACCAACTCTTTGACTCGATTCGACTTCTCGAATCATTAAGGCTTGTATTTGACCCCAATTGACTTCTCGGATAAACAAGTCTTCCATTTGACCGAATTCAGCTCCTCGGATCAACAAGTACCCATAACATGATCCGTTTGGTTTATCAAGTCACTTAGTACTCACAATGTGACCCGATTCGGCTTCTCGGATCAACAAGCACCAACTCTTTGACTAGATTCGACTTCTCGAATCATTAAGGCTTGTATTTGACCCAAATTGACTTCTCGAATCATTAAGGCTTGTATTTGACCCCAATTGACTTCTCGGATCAACAACTCTTCCATTCTACCTAATTGACTTCTGGGATCAACAAGTCTTCCATATGACCTAATTCGGCTCCTCGGATCAACAAGTACCCATAACTTGATCCGTTTGGTTTATCAAGTCACTAAGTACGCACAATGTGACCCTATTCGGCTTCTCGGATCAACAAGCACCAACTATTTGACTCGATTCGACTTCTCGAATCATTAAGGCTTGTATTTAACTCCAATTGACTTCTCGGATCAACAACTCTTTCATTCTACCCATATCGGCTTCTCGGAGCAACAAGTACCCACAACTTGATCCGTTTGTTTTATCACGTCACAAAGTACGCACAATGTGACCCAATTCGGCTTCTCGGATCAACAAGCACCAACTCTTTGACTCGATTCGACTTCTCGAATCATTAAGGCTTGTATTTGACCCCAATTGACTTCTCGGATAAACAAGTCTTCCATTTGACCGAATTCAGCTCCTCGGATCAACAAGTACCCATAACTTGATCCGTTTGGTTTATCAAGTCACTTAGTACGCACAATGTGACCCGATTCGGCTTCTCGGATCAACAAGCACCAACTCTTTGACTAGATTCGACTTCTCGAATCATTAAGGCTTGTATTTGACCCCAATTGACTTCTCGGATCAACAACTCTTCCATTCTACCCAATTCAGCTTCTCGGAGCAACAAGTACCCACAACTTGATCCGTTTGTTTCATCACGTCACAAAGTACGCACAATGTGACCCAATTCAGCTTCTCGGATCAACAAGCACCAACTCTTTGTCTCGATTCGAGTTCTCGAATCATTAAGGCTTGTATTTGACCCCAATTGACTTCTGGGATCAACAAGGCTTGTATTTGACCCCAATTGACTTCTCGGATCAACAAGTCTTCCATTTGACCGAATTCAGCTCCTCGGATCAACAAGTACCCATAACTTGATCCGTTTGGTTTATCAAGTCACTTAGTACTCACGATGTGACCCGATTCGGCTTCTCGGATCAACAAGCACCAACTCTTTGACTAGATTCGACTTCTCGAATCATTCAGGCTTGTATTTGACCCAAATTGACTTTTCGAATCATTAAGGCTTGTATTTGACCGCAATTGACTTCTCGGATAAACAAGTCTTCCATTTGACCGAATTCAGCTCCTCGGATCAACAAGTACCCATAACTTGATCCGTTTGGTTTATCAAGTCACTTAGTACTCACAATGTGACCCGATTCGGCTTCTCGGATCAACAAGCACCAACTCTTTGACTAGATTCGACTTCTCGAATCATTAAGGCTTGTATTTGACCCAAATTGACTTCTCGGATCAACAACTCTTCCATTCTACCCAATTCGGCTTCTCGGAGCAACAAGTACCCACAACTTGATCCGTTTGTTTTATCACGTCTCAAAGTACGCACAATGTGACCCAATTCGGCTTCTCGGATCAACAAGCACCAACTCTTTGACTCGATTCGACTTCTCGAATCATTAAGGCTTGTATTTGACCCCAATTGACTTCTCGGATAAACAAGTCTTCCATTTGACCGAATTCAGCTCCTCGGATCAACAAGTACCCATAACATGATCCGTTTGGTTTATCAAGTCACTTAGTACTCACAATGTGACCCGATTCGGCTTCTCGGATCAACAAGCACCAACTCTTTGACTAGATTCGACTTCTCGAATCATTAAGGCTTGTATTTGACCCAAATTGACTTCTCGAATCATTAAGGCTTGTATTTGACCCCAATTGACTTCTCGGATCAACAACTCTTCCATTCTACCTAATTGACTTCTGGGATCAACAAGTCTTCCATATGACCTAATTCGGCTCCTCGGATCAACAAGTACCCATAACTTGATCCGTTTGGTTTATCAAGTCACTAAGTACGCACAATGTGACCCTATTCGGCTTCTCGGATCAACAAGCACCAACTATTTGACTCGATTCGACTTCTCGAATCATTAAGGCTTGTATTTAACCCCAATTGACTTCTCGGATCAACAACTCTTCCATTCTACCCATATCGGCTTCTCGGAGCAACAAGTACCCACAACTTGATCCGTTTGTTTTATCACGTCACAAAGTACGCACAATGTGACCCAATTCGGCTTCTCGGATCAACAAGCACCAACTCTTTGACTCGATTCGACTTCTCGAATCATTAAGGCTTGTATTTGACCCCAATTGACTTCTCGGATAAACAAGTCTTCCATTTGACCGAATTCAGCTCCTCGGATCAACAAGTACCCATAACTTGATCCGTTTGGTTTATCAAGTCACTTAGTACGCACAATGTGACCCGATTCGGCTTCTCGGATCAACAAGCACCAACTCTTTGACTAGATTCGACTTCTCGAATCATTAAGGCTTGTATTTGACCCCAATTGACTTCTCGGATCAACAACTCTTCCATTCTACCCAATTCAGCTTCTCGGAGCAACAAGTACCCACAACTTGATCCGTTTGTTTCATCACGTCACAAAGTACGCACAATGTGACCCAATTCAGCTTCTCGGATCAACAAGCACCAACTCTTTGTCTCGATTCGAGTTCTCGAATCATTAAGGCTTGTATTTGACCCCAATTGACTTCTGGGATCAACAAGGCTTGTATTTGACCCCAATTGACTTCTCGGATCAACAAGTCTTCCATTTGACCGAATTCAGCTCCTCGGATCAACAAGTACCCATAACTTGATCCGTTTGGTTTATCAAGTCACTTAGTACTCACAATGTGACCCGATTCGGCTTCTCGGATCAACAAGCACCAACTCTTTGACTAGATTCGACTTCTCGAATCATTCAGGCTTGTATTTGACCCAAATTGACTTCTCGAATCATTAAGGCTTGTATTTGACCGCAATTGACTTCTCGGATAAACAAGTCTTCCATTTGACCGAATTCAGCTCCTCGGATCAACAAGTACCCATAACTTGATCCGTTTGGTTTATCAAGTCACTTAGTACTCACAATGTGACCCGATTCGGCTTCTCGGATCAACAAGCACCAACTCTTTGACTAGATTCGACTTCTCGAATCATTAAGGCTTGTATTTGACCCAAATTGACTTCTCGGATCAACAACTCTTCCATTCTACCCAATTCGGCTTCTCGGAGCAACAAGTACCCACAACTTGATCCGTTTGTTTTATCACGTCTCAAAGTACGCACAATGTGACCCAATTCGGCTTCTCGGATCAACAAGCACCAACTCTTTGACTCGATTCGACTTCTCGAATCATTAAGGCTTGTATTTGACCCCAATTGACTTCTCGGATAAACAAGTCTTCCATTTGACCGAATTCAGCTCCTCGGATCAACAAGTACCCATAACTCGATCCGTTTGGTTTATCAAGTCACTTAGTACTCACAATGTGACCCGATTCGGCTTCTCGGATCAACAAGCACCAACTCTTTGACTAGATTCGACTTCTCGAATCATTAAGGCTTGTATTTGACCCAAATTGACTTCTCGAATCATTAATGCTTGTATTTGACCCCAATTGACTTCTCGGATCAACAACTCTTCCATTCTACCTAATTGACTTCTGGGATCAACAAGTCTTCCATATGACCTAATTTGGCTCCTCGGATCAACAAGTACCCATAACTTGATCCGTTTGGTTTATCAAGTCACTAAGTACGCACAATGTGACCCTATTCGGCTTCTCGGATCAACAAGCACCAACTATTTGACTCGATTCGACTTCTCGAATCATTAAGGCTTGTATTTAACCCCAATTGACTTCTCGGATCAACAACTCTTCCATTCTACCCATATCGGCTTCTCGGAGCAACAAGTACCCACAACTTGATCCGTTTGTTTTATCACGTCACAAAGTACGCACAATGTGACCCAATTCGGCTTCTCGGATCAACAAGCACCAACTCTTTGACTCGATTCGACTTCTCGAATCATTAAGGCTTGTATTTGACCCCAATTGACTTCTCAGATAAACAAGTCTTCCATTTGACCGAATTCAGCTCCTCGGATCAACAAGTACCCATAACTTGATCCGTTTGGTTTATCAAGTCACTTAGTACGCACAATGTGACCCGATTCGACTTCTCGAATCATTAAGGCTTGTATTTGACCCCAATTGACTTCTCGGATCAACAACTCTTCCATTCTACCCAATTCAGCTTCTCGGAGCAACAAGTACCCACAACTTGATCTGTTTGTTTCATCACGTCACAAAGTACGCACAATGTGACCCAATTCATCTTCTCGGATCTACAAGCACCAACTCTTTGACTCGATTCGAGTTCTCGAATCATTAAGGCTTGTATTTGACCCTAATTGACTTCTGGGATCAACAAGTCTTCCATTTGACCTAATTCGGCTCCGCGGATCAACAAGTACCCACAACTTGATCCGTTTGGTTTATCAATTCACTTAGTACGCACAATGTGACCCAATTCGAATTCTCGGATCATCAAGCACCAACTCTTTGACTCGATTCGAGTTCTCGAATCATTAAGACTTGTATTTGACCCCAATTGACTTCTGGGATCAACAAGTCTTCCATTTGATCTAATTCGGCTCTTCGGATCAACAAGTACCCACAACTTGATTCGTTTGGTTTATCATGTCACCTAGTACGCACAATGTGACCCAATTCGGCTTCTCGGATCAACAAGCACCAACTCCTTGACTCGATTCGACTTCTCGAGTCATTAAGGCTTGTATTTGACCCCAATTGACTTCTCGGATCAGCAAGTCTTCCATTTGACCGAATCCGGCTCTTCAGATCAACATGTACCCACAACTTGATCCATTTGATTTATCAAGTCACTTAGTACGTAGAATGTGACCCGATTTGGCTCCTCGGATCAACAAGCACCAACTCTTTGACTCGATTCGACTTCTCGAATCATTAAGGCTTGTATTTGACCCCAATTGACTTCTCGGATCAACAAGTCTTCCATTTGACTGAATTCGGCTCTTCAGATCAACATGTACCCACAACTTGATCCATTTGATTCATCAAGTCACTTAGTACGCAGAATGTGACCCGATTTGGCTCCTCGGATCAACAAGCACCAACTCTTTGACTCGATTCGACTTCTCGAATCATTAACGCTTGCATTTGACCCTAATTGACTTCTGGGATCAACAAGTCTTCCATATGACATAATTCGGCTCCTCGGATCAACAAGTACCCACAACTTGATCCGTTTGGTTTATCAAGTCACTAAGTACGCACAATGTGCACCTATTCGGCTTCTCGGATCAACAAGCACCAACTATTTGACTCGATTCGACTTCTCGAATTATTAAGGCTTGTATTTAACTCCAATCGACTTCTCGGATCAAGAACTCTTCCATTCTACCCATATCGGCTTCTCGGAGCAACAAGTACCCACAACTTGATCCGTTTGTTTATCACGTCACAAAGTACGCACAATGTGCCCAATTCGGCTTCTCGGGTCAACAAGCACCAACTCTTTGACTCGATTCGACTTCTTGAATCATTATGGCCTGTATTTGACCCCAATTGACTTCTCGGATCAACAAGTCTTCCATTTGACCGAATTCAACTCCTCGGATCAACAAGTACCCACAACTTGATCCGTTTGGTTTGTCAAGTCACTTAGTATGCACAATGTGACCCGATTCGGCTTCTCGGATCAACAAGCACCAACTCTTTGACTAGATTCGACTTCTCGAATTATTAAGGCTTGTATTTGACCCAAATTGACTTCTCGGATCAACAACTCTTCCATTCTACCCAATTCAGCTTCTCGGAGCAACAAGTACCCATAACTTGATCCGTTTGGTTTATCAAGTCACTTAGTACGCACAATGTGACCCAATTCGAATTCTCGGATCATCAAGCACCAACTCTTTGACTCGATTCGACTTCTCGAATCATTAAGGCTTGTATTTGACCCCAATTGACTTCTGGGATTAACAAGTCTTCCATTGACCTAATTCGGCTCCTCGGATCAACAAGTACCCACAACTTGATTCGTTTGGTTTATCATGTCACCTAGTACGCACAATGTGACCCAATTCGGCTTCTCGGATCAACAAGCACCAACTCTTTGACTCGATTCGACTTCTCGAATCATTAGGGCTTGTATTTGACCCCAATTGACTTCTCGGATCAGCAAGTCTTCCATTTGACCGAATTCGGCTCTTCAGATCAACATGTACCCACAACTTGATCCGGTTGTTTATCACGTCACAAAGTACGCACAATGTGATCCAATTCGGCTTCTCGGATCAACAAGCACCAACTCTTTGACTCGATTCGACTTCTCGAATCATTAAGGCTTGTATTTGACCCCAATTAACTTCTCGGATCAACAAGTCTTCCATTTGACCGAATTCAGCTCCTCGGATCAACAAGTACCCATAACTTGATCCGTTTGGTTTATCAAGTCACTTAGTACTCACAATGTGACCCGATTCGGCTTCTCGGATCAACAAGCACCAACTCTTTGACTAGATTCGACTTCTCGAATCATTAAGGCTTGTATTTGACCCAAATTGACTTCTCGGATCAACAACTCTTCCATTCTACCCAATTCGGCTTCTCGGAGCAACAAGTACCCACAACTTGATCCGTTTGTTTTATCACGTCACAAAGTACGCACAATGTGACCCAATTCGGCTTCTCGGATCAACAAGCACCAACTCTTTGACTCGATTCGACTTCTCGAATCATTAAGGCTTGTATTTGATCCCAATTGACTTCTCGGATAAACAAGTCTTCCATTTGACCGAATTCAGCTCCTCGGATCAACAAGTACCCATAACTTGATCCGTTTGGTTTATCAAGTCACTTAGTACGCACAATGTGACCCAATTCGAATTCTCGGATCATCAAGCACCAACTCTTTGACTCGATTCGAGTTCTCGAATCATTAAGGCTTGTATTTGACCCCAATTGACTTCTGGGATCAACAAGGCTTGTATTTGACCCCAATTGACTTCTCGGATCAACAAGTCTTCCATTTGACCGAATTCAGCTCCTCGGATCAACAAGTACCCATAACTTGATCCGTTTGGTTTATCAAGTCACTTAGTACTCACAATGTGACCCGATTCAGCTTCTCGGATCAACAAGCACCAACTCTTTGACTAGATTCGACTTCTCGAATCATTAAGGCTTGTATTTGACCCCAATTGACTTCTCGGATAAACAAGTCTTCCATTTGACCGAATTCAGCTCCTCGGATCAACAAGTACCCATAACTTGATCCGTTTGGTTTATCAAGTCACTTAGTACTCACAATGTGACCCGATTCGGCTTCTCGGATCAACAAGCACCAACTCTTTGACTAGATTCGACTTCTCGAATCATTAAGGCTTGTATTTGACCCAAATTGACTTCTCGGATCAACAACTCTTCCATTCTACCCAATTCGGCTTCTCGGAGCAACAAGTACCCACAACTTGATCCGTTTGTTTTATCACGTCACAAAGTACGCACAATGTGACCCAATTCGGCTTCTCGGATCAACAAGCACCAACTCTTTGACTCGATTCGACTTCTCGAATCATTAAGGCTTGTATTTGACCCCAATTGACTTCTCGGATAAACAAGTCTTCCATTTGACCGAATTCAGCTCCTCGGATCAACAAGTACCCATAACTTGATCCGTTTGGTTTATCAAGTCACTTAGTACGCACAATGTGACCCAATTCGAATTCTCGGATCATCAAGCACCAACTCTTTGACTCGATTCGACTTCTCGAATCATTAAGGCTTGTATTTTACCCCAATTGACTTCTGGGATCAACAAGTCTTCCATTTGACCTAATTCAGCTCCTCGGATCAACAAGTACCCACAACTTGATTCGTTTGGTTTATCATGTCACCTAGTACGCACAATGTGACCCAATTCGGCTACTCGGATCAACAAGCACCAACTCTTTGACTCGATTCGACTTCTCGAATCATTAAGGCTTGTATTTGACCCCAATTGACTTCTCGGATCAGCAAGTCTTCCATTTGACCGAATTCGGCTCTTCAGATCAACATGTACCCACAACTTGATCCGGTTGTTTATCACGTCATAAAGTACGCACAATGTGATCCAATTCGGCTTCTCGGATCAACAAGCACCAACTCTTTCACTCGATTCGACTTCTCGAATCATTAAGGCTTGTATTTGACCCCAATTGACTTCTCGGATCAACAAGTCTTCCATTTGACCGAATTCAGCTCCTCGGATCAACAAGTACCCATAACTTGATCCGTTTGGTTTATCAAGTCACTTAGTACTCACAATGTGACCCGATTCGGCTTCTCGGATCAACAAGCACCAACTCTTTGACTAGATTCGACTTCTCGAATCATTAAGGCTTGTATTTGACCCAAATTGACTTCTCGGATCAACAACTCTTCCATTCTACCCAATTCGGCTTCTCGGAGCAACAAGTACCCACAACTTGATCCGTTTGTTTTATCACGTCACAAAGTACGCACAATGTGACCCAATTCGGCTTCTCGGATCAACAAGCACCAACTCTTTGACTCGATTCGACTTCTCGAATCATTAAGGCTTGTATTTGACCCCAATTGACTTCTCGGATAAACAAGTCTTCCATTTGACCGAATTCAGCTCCTCGGATCAACAAGTACCCATAACTTGATCCGTTTGGTTTATCAAGTCACTTAGTACGCACAATGTGACCCAATTCGAATTCTCGGATCATCAAGCACCAGCTCTTTGACTCGATTCGAGTTCTCGAATCATTAAGGCTTGTATTTGACCCCAATTGACTTCTGGGATCAACAAGGCTTGTATTTGACCCCAATTGACTTCTCGGATCAACAAGTCTTCCATTTGACCGAATTCAGCTCCTCGGATCAACAAGTACCCATAACTTGATCCGTTTGGTTTATCAAGTCACTTAGTACTCACAATGTGACCCGATTCGGCTTCTCGGATCAACAAGCACCAACTCTTTGACTAGATTCGACTTCTCGAATCATTAAGGCTTGTATTTGACCCAAATTGACTTCTCGAATCATTAAGGCTTGTATTTGACCCCAATTGACTTCTCGGATAAACAAGTCTTCCATTTGACCGAATTCAGCTCCTCGGATCAACAAGTACCCATAACTTGATCCGTTTGGTTTATCAAGTCACTTAGTACTCACAATGTGACCCGATTCGGCTTCTCGGATCAACAAGCACCAACTCTTTGACTAGATTCGACTTCTCGAATCATTAAGGCTTGTATTTGACCCAAATTGACTTCTCGGATCAACAACTCTTCCATTCTACCCAATTCGGCTTCTCGGAGCAACAAGTATCCACAACTTGATCCGTTTGTTTTATCACGTCACAAAGTACGCACAATGTGACCCAATTCGGCTTCTCGGATCAACAAGCACCAACTCTTTGACTCGATTCGACTTCTCGAATCATTAAGGCTTGTATTTGACCCCAATTGACTTCTCGGATAAACAAGTCTTCCATTTGACCGAATTCAGCTCCTCGGATCAACAAGTACCCATAACTTGATCCGTTTGGTTTATCAAGTCACTTAGTACTCACAATGTGACCCGATTCGGCTTCTCGGATCAACAAGCACAAACTCTTTGACTAGATTCGACTTCTCGAATCATTAAGGCTTGTATTTGACCCAAATTGACTTCTCGAATCATTAAGGCTTGTATTTGACCCCAATTGACTTCTTGGATCAACAACTCTTCCATTCTACCTAATTGACTTCTGGGATCAACAAGTCTTCCATATGACCTAATTCGGCTCCTCGGATCAACAAGTACCCATAACTTGATCCGTTTGGTTTATCAAGTCACTAAGTACGCACAATGTGACCCTATTCGGCTTCTCGGATCAACAAGCACCAACTATTTGACTCGATTCGACTTCTCGAATCATTAAGGCTTGTATTTAACCCCAATTGACTTCTCGGATCAACAACTTTTCCATTCTACCCATATCGGCTTCTCGGAGCAACAAGTACCCACAACTTGATCCGTTTGTTTTATCACGTCACAAAGTACGGACAATGTGACCCAATTCGGCTTCTCGGATCAACAAGCACCAACTCTTTGACTCGATTCGACTTCTCGAATCATTAAGGCTTGTATTTGACCCCAATTGACTTCTCGGATAAACAAGTCTTCCATTTGACCGAATTCAGCTCCTCGGATCAACAAGTACCCATAACTTGATCCGTTTGGTTTATCAAGTCACTTAGTACTCACAATGTGACCCGATTCGGCTTCTCGGATCAACAAGCACCAACTCTTTGACTAGATTCGACTTCTCGAATCATTAAGGCTTGTATTTGACCCAAATTGACTTCTCGAATCATTAAGGCTTGTATTTGACCCCAATTGACTTCTCGGATCAACAAGTCTTCCATTTGACCGAATTCGGCTCCTCGGATCAACAAGTACCCACAACTTGATCCGTTTGGTTTATCAAGTCACTAAGTACGCACAATGTGACCCTATTCGGCTTCTCGGATCAACAAGCACCAACTATTTGACTCGATTCGACTTCTCGAATCATTAAGGCTTGTATTTAACCCCAATTGACTTCTCGGATCAACAACTCTTCCATTCTACCCATATCGGCTTCTCGGAGCAACAAGTACCCACAACTTGATCCGTTTGTTTTATCACGTCACAAAGTACGCACAATGTGACCCAATTCGGCTTCTCGGATCAACAAGCACCAACTCTTTGACTCGATTCGACTTCTCGAATCATTAAGGCTTGTATTTGACCCCAATTGACTTCTCGGATCAACAAGTCTTCCATTTGACTGAATTCCGCTCTTCAGATCAACATGTACCCACAACTTGATCCATTTGATTCATCAAGTCACTTAGTACGCAGAATGTGACCCGATTTGGCTCCTCAGATCAACAAGCACCAACTCTTTGACTCGATTCGACTTCTCGAATCATTAACGCTTGCATTTGACCCTAATTGACTTCTGGGATCAACAAGTCTTCCATATGACCTAATTCGGCTCCTCGGATCAACAAGTACCCACAACTTGATCCGTTTAGTTTATCAAGTCACTAAGTACGCACAATGTGACCCTATTCGGCTTCTCGGATCAACAAGCACCAACTATTTGTCTCGATTCGACTTCTCGAATCATTAAGGCTTGTATTTAACCCCAATTGACTTCTCGGATCAACAACTCTTCCATTCTACCCATATCGGCTTCTCGGAGCAACAAGTACCCACAACTTGATCCGTTTGTTTTATCACGTCACAAAGTACGCACAATGTGACCCAATTCGGCTTCTCGGATCAACAAGCACCAACTCTTTGACTCGATTCGACTTCTCGAATCATTAAGGCTTGTATTTGACCCCAATTGACTTCTCGGATCAACAAGTCTTCCATTTGACTGAATTCCGCTCTTCAGATCAACATGTACCCACAACTTGATCCATTTGATTCATCAAGTCACTTAGTACGCAGAATGTGACCCGATTTGGCTCCTCAGATCAACAAGCACCAACTCTTTGACTCGATTCGACTTCTCGAATCATTAACGCTTGCATTTGACCCTAATTGACTTCTGGGATCAACAAGTCTTCCATATGACCTAATTCGGCTCCTCGGATCAACAAGTACCCACAACTTGATCCGTTTAGTTTATCAAGTCACTAAGTACGCACAATGTGACCCTATTCGGCTTCTCGGATCAACAAGCACCAACTATTTGTCTCGATTCGACTTCTCGAATCATTAAGGCTTGTATTTAACCCCAATTGACTTCTCGGATCAACAACTCTTCCATTCTACCCATATCGGCTTCTCGGAGCAACAAGTACCCACAACTTGATCCGTTTGTTTTATCACGTCACAAAGTACGCACAATGTGACCCAATTCGGCTTCTCGGATCAACAAGCACCAACTCTTTGACTCGATTCGACTTCTCGAATCATTAAGGCTTGTATTTGACCCCAATTGACTTCTCGGATCAACAAGTCTTCCATTTGACTGAATTCCGCTCTTCAGATCAACATGTACCCACAACTTGATCCATTTGATTCATCAAGTCACTTAGTACGCAGAATGTGACCCGATTTGGCTCCTCAGATCAACAAGCACCAACTCTTTGACTCGATTCGACTTCTCGAATCATTAACGCTTGCATTTGACCCTAATTGACTTCTGGGATCAACAAGTCTTCCATATGACCTAATTCGGCTCCTCGGATCAACAAGTACCCACAACTTGATCCGTTTAGTTTATCAAGTCACTAAGTACGCACAATGTGACCCTATTCGGCTTCTCGGATCAACAAGCACCAACTATTTGTCTCGATTCGACTTCTCGAATCATTAAGGCTTGTATTTAACCCCAATTGACTTCTCGGATCAACAACTCTTCCATTCTACCCATATCGGCTTCTCGGAGCAACAAGTACCCACAACTTGATCCGGTTGTTTATCACGTCACAAAGTACGCACAATCTGACCCAATTCGGCTTCTCGGATCAACAAGCACCAACTCTTTGACTCGATTCGACTTCTCGAATCATTAAGGTTTGTATTTGACCCCAATAGACTTCTCGGATCAACAAGTCTTCCATTTAACCGAATTCAACTCCTCGGATCAACAAGTACCCACAACTTCATCCGTTTGGTTTATCAAGTCACTTAGTATGCACAATGTGACCCGATTCGGCTTCTCGGATCAACAAGCACCAACTCTTTGACTGGATTCGACTTCTCGAATCATTAAGGTTTGTATTTGACCCAAATTGACTTCTCGGATCAACAACTCTTCCATTCTACCCAATTCAGCTTCTCGGAGCAACAAGTACCCACAACTTGATCCGTTTGTTTCATCACGTCACAAAGTACGCACAATGTGACCCAATTCAGCTTCTCGGATCAACAAGCACCAACTCCTTGACTCGATTCGAGATCTCGAATCATTAAGGCTTGTATTTGACCCCAATTAACTTCTGGGATCAACAAGTCTTCCATTTGACCTAATTCGGCTCCTCGGATCAACAAGTACCCACAACTTGATCCGTTTGGTTTATCAAGTCACTTAGTACGCACAATGTGACCCAATTCGAATTCTCGGATCATCAAGCACCAACTCTTTGACTCGATTCGAGTTCTCGAATCATTAAGGCTTGTATTTGACCCCAATTGACTTCTGGGATCAACAAGTCTTCCATTTGACCTAATTCGGCTCCTCGGATCAACAAGTACCCACAACTTGATTCGTTTGGTTTATCATGTCACCTAGTACGCACAATGTGACCCAATTCGGCTTCTCGGATCAACAAGCACCAACTCTTTGACTCGATTCGACTTCTCGAATCATTAAGGCTTGTATTTGACCCCAATTGACTTCTCGGATCAGCAAGTCTTCCATTTGACCGAATTCGGCTCTTCAGATCAACATGTACCCACAACTTGATCCATTTGATTTATCAAGTCACTTAGTACGTAGAATGTGACCCGATTTGGCTCCTCGGATCAACAAGCACCAACTCTTTGACTCGATTCGACTTCTCGAATCATTAAGGCTTGTATTTGACCCCAATTGACTTCTCGGATCAACAAGTCTTCCATTTGACTGAATTCGGCTCTTCAGATCAACATGTACCCACAACTTGATCCATTTGATTCCTCAAGTCACTTAGTACGCAGAATGTGACCCGATTTGGCTCCTCGGATCAACAAGCACCAACTCTTTGACTCGATTCGACTTCTCGAATCATTAACGCTTGCATTTGACCCTAATTGACTTCTGGGATCAACAAGTCTTCCATATGACCTAATTCGGCTCCTCGGATCAACAAGTACCCACAACTTGATCCGTTTGGTTTATCAAGTCACTAAGTACGCACAATGTGACCCTATTCGGCTTCTCGGATCAACAAGCACCAACTATTTGACTCGATTCGACTTCTCGAATCATTAAGGCTTGTATTTAACGCCAATTGACTTCTCGGATCAACAACTCTTCCATTCTACCCATATCGGCTTCTCGGAGCAACAAGTACCCACAACTTGATCCGTTTGTTTTATCACGTCACAAAGTACGCACAATGTGACCCAATTCGGCTTCTCGGATCAACAAGCACCAACTCTTTGACTCGATTCGACTTCTCGAATCATTAAGGCTTGTATTTGACCCCAATTGACTTCTCGGATCAACAAGTCTTCCATTTGACTGAATTCCGCTCTTCAGATCAACATGTACCCACAAATTGATCCATTTGATTCATCAAGTCACTTAGTACGCAGAATGTGACCCGATTTGGCTCCTCAGATCAACAAGCACCAACTCTTTGACTCGATTCGACTTCTCGAATCATTAACGCTTGCATTTGACCCTAATTGACTTCTGGGATCAACAAGTCTTCCATATGACCTAATTCGGCTCCTCGGATCAACAAGTACCCACAACTTGATCCGTTTAGTTTATCAAGTCACTAAGTACGCACAATGTGACCCTATTCGGCTTCTCGGGTCGACAAGCACCAACTATTTGACTCGATTCGACTTCTCGAATCATTAAGGCTTGTATTTAACCCCAATTTACTTCTCGGATCAACAACTCTTCCATTCTACCCATATCGGCTTCTCGGAGCAACAAGTACCCACAACTTGATCCGGTTGTTTATCACGTCACAATGTACGCACAATGTGACCCAATTCGGCTTCTCGGATCAACAAGCACCAACTCTTTGACTCGATTCGACTTCTCGAATCATTAAGGTTTGTATTTGACCCCAATTGACTTCTCGGATCAACAAGTCTTCCATTTAACCGAATTCAACTCCTCGGATCAACAAGTACCCACAACTTGATCTATTTGGTTTATCAAGTCACTTAGTACGCACAATGTGACCCGATTCGGCTTCTCGGATCAACAAGCACCAACTCTTTGACTGGATTCGACTTCACGAATCATTAGGGTTTGTATTTGACCCAAATTGACTTCTCGGATCAACAACTCTTCCATTCTACCCAATTCAGCTTCTCGGAGCAACAAGTACCCACAACTTGATCCGTTTGTTTCATCACGTCACAAAGTACGCACAATGTGACCCAATTCAGCTTCTCGGATCAACAAGCACCAACTCTTTGACTCGATTCGAGTTCTCGAATCATTAAGGCTTGTATTTGACCCCAATTGACTTCTGGGATCAACAAGTCTTCCATTTGACCTAATTCGGCTCCTCGGATCAACAAGTACCCAAAACTTGATCCGTTTGGTTTATCAAGTCACTTAGTACGCACAATGTGACCCAATTCGAATTCTCGGATCATCAAGCACCAACTCTTTGACTCGATTCGAGTTCTCGAATCATTAAGGCTTGTATTTGACCCCAATTGACTTCTGGGATCAACAAGTCTTCCATTTGACCTAATTCGGCTCCTCGGATCAACAAGTACCCACAACTTGATTCGTTTGGTTTATCATGTCACCTAGTACGCACAATGTGACCCAATTCGGCTTCTCGGATCAACAAGCACCAACTCTTTGACTCGATTCGACTTCTCGAATCATTAAGGCTTGTATTTGACCCCAATTGACTTCTCGGATCAGCAAGTCTTCCATTTGACCGAATTCGGCTCTTCAGATCAACATGTACCCACAACTTGATCCATTTGATTTATCAAGTCACTTAGTACGTAGAATGTGACCCGATTTGGCTCCTCGGATCAACAAGCACCAACTCTTTGACTCGATTCGACTTCTCGAATCATTAAGGCTTGTATTTGACCCCAATTGACTTCTCGGATCAACAAGTCTTCCATTTGACTGAATTCGGCTCTTCAGATCAACATGTACCGACAACTTGATCCATTTGATTCCTCAAGTCACTTAGTACGCAGAATGTGACCCGATTTGGCTCCTCGGATCAACAAGCACCAACTCTTTGACTCGATTCGACTTCTCGAATCATTAACGCTTGCATTTGACCCTAATTGACTTCTGGGATCAACAAGTCTTCCATATGACCTAATTCGGCTCCTCGGATCAACAAGTACCCACAACTTGATCCGTTTGGTTTATCAAGTCACTAAGTACGCACAATGTGACCCTATTCGGCTTCTCGGATCAACAAGCACCAACTATTTGACTCGATTCGACTTCTCGAATCATTAAGGCTTGTATTTAACCCCAATTGACTTCTCGGATCAACAACTCTTCTATTCTACCCATATCGGCTTCTCGGAGCAACAAGTACCCACAACTTGATCCGTTTGTTTTATCACGTCACAAAGTACGCACAATGTGACCCAATTCAGCTTCTCGGATCAACAAGCACCAACTCTTTGACTCGATTCGATTTCTCGAATCATTAAGGCTTGTATTTGACCCCAATTGACTTCTCGGATAAACTAGTCTTCCATTTGACCGAATTCAGCTCCTCGGCTCAACAAGCACCCATAACTTGATCCGTTTGGTTTATCAAGTCACTTAGTACGCACAATGTGACCCGATTCGGCTTCTCGGATCAACAAGCACCAACTCTTTGACTAGATTCGACTTCTCGAATCATTAAGTCTTGTATTTGACCCCAATTGACTTCTCGGATCAACAAGTACCCACAACTTGATCCGTTTGTTTCATCACGTCACAAAGTACGCACAATGTGACCCAATTCAGCTTCTCGGATCAACAAGCACCAACTCTTTGACTCGATTCGAGTTCTCGAATCATTAAGGCTTGTATTTGACCCCAATTGACTTCTGGGATCAACAAGTCTTCCATTTGACCTAATTCGGCTCCTCGGATCAACAAGTACCCAAAACTTGATCCGTTTGGTTTATCAAGTCACTTAGTACGCACAATGTGACCCAATTCGAATTCTCGGATCATCAAGCACCAACTCTTTGACTCGATTCGAGTTCTCGAATCATTAAGGCTTGTATTTGACCCCAATTGACTTCTGGGATCAACAAGTCTTCCATTTGACCTAATTCGGCTCCTCGGATCAACAAGTACCCACAACTTGATTCGTTTGGTTTATCATGTCACCTAGTACGCACAATGTGACCCAATTCGGCTTCTCGGATCAACAAGCACCAACTCTTTGACTCGATTCGACTTCTCGAATCATTAAGGCTTGTATTTGACCCCAATTGACTTCTCGGATCAGCAAGTCTTCCATTTGACCGAATTCGGCTCTTCAGATCAACATGTACCCACAACTTGATCCATTTGATTTATCAAGTCACTTAGTACGTAGAATGTGACCCGATTTGGCTCCTCGGATCAACAAGCACCAACTCTTTGACTCGATTCGATTTCTCGAATCATTAAGGCTTGTATTTGACCCCAATTGACTTCTCGGATAAACTAGTCTTCCATTTGACCGAATTCAGCTCCTCGGCTCAACAAGCACCCATAACTTGATCCGTTTGGTTTATCAAGTCACTTAGTACGCACAATGTGACCCGATTCGGCTTCTCGGATCAACAAGCACCAACTCTTTGACTAGATTCGACTTCTCGAATCATTAAGTCTTGTATTTGACCCCAATTGACTTCTCGGATCAACAACTCTTCCATTCTACCCAATTCAGCTTCTCGGAGCAACAAGTACCCACAACTTGATCCGTTTGTTTCATCACGTCACAAAGTACGCACAATGTGACCCAATTCAGCTTCTCGGATCAACAAGCACCAACTCTTTGACTCGATTCGAGTTCTCGAATCATTAAGGCTTGTATTTGACCCCAATTGACTTCTAGGATCAACAAGTCTTCCATTTGACCTAATTCGGCTCCTCGGATCAACAAGTACCCACAACTTGATCCGTTTGGTTTATCAAGTCACTTAGTACGCACAATGTGACCCAATTCTAATTCTCGGATCATCAAGCACCAACTCTTTGACTCGATTCGAGTTCTCAAATCATTAAGGCTTGTATTTGACCCCAATTGACTTCTGTGATCAACAAGTCTTCCATTTGACCTAATTCGGCTCCTCGGATCAACAAGTACCCACAATTTGATTCGTTTGGTTTATCATGTCACCTAGTACGCACAATGTGACCCAATTCGGCTTCTCGGATCAACAAGCACCAACTCTTTGACTCGATTCGACTTCTAGAATCATTAAGGCTTGTATTTGACCCCAATTGACTTCTCGGATCAGCAAGTCTTCCATTTGACCGAATTCGGCTCTTCAGATCAACATGTACCCACAACTTGATCCATTTGATTTATCAAGTCACTTAGTACGTAGAATGTGACCCGATTTGGCTCCTCGGATCAACAAGCACCAACTCTTTGACTCGATTCGACTTCTCGAATCATTAAGGCTTGTATTTGACCCCAATTGACTTCTCGGATCAACAAGTCTTCCATTTGACTGAATTCGGCTCTTCAGATCAACATGTACCCACAACTTGATCCATTTGATTCCTCAAGTCACTTAGTACGCAGAATGTGACCCGATTTGGCTCCTCGGATCAACAAGCACCAACTCTTTGACTCGATTCGACTTCTCGAATCATTAACGCTTGCATTTGACCCTAATTGACTTCTGGGATCAACAAGTCTTCCATATGACCTAATTCGGCTCCTCGGATCAACAAGTACCCATAACTTGATCCGTTTGGTTTATCAAGTCACTAAGTACGCACAATGTGACCCTATTCGGCTTCTCGGATCAACAAGCACCAACTATTTGACTCTATTCGACTTCTCGAATCATTAAGGCTTGTATTTAACCCCAATTGACTTCTCGGATCAACAACTCTTCCATTCTACCCATATCGGCTTCTCGGAGCAACAAGTACCCACAACTTGATCCGTTTGTTTTATCACGTCACAAAGTACGCACAATGTGACCCAATTCGGCTTCTCGGATCAACAAGCACCAACTCTTTGACTCGATTCGACTTCTCGAATCATTAAGGCTTGTATTTGACCCCAATTGACTTCTCGGATCAACAAGTCTTCCATTTGACTGAATTCCGCTCTTCAGATCAACATGTACCCACAACTTGATCCATTTGATTCATCAAGTCACTTAGTACGCAGAATGTGACCCGATTTGGCTCCTCAGATCAACAAGCACCAACTCTTTGACTCGATTCGACTTCTCGAATCATTAACGCTTGCATTTGACCCTAATTGACTTCTGGGATCAACAAGTCTTCCATATGACCTAATTCGGCTCCTCGGATCAACAAGTACCCACAACTTGATCCGTTTAGTTTATCAAGTCACTAAGTACGCACAATGTGACCCTATTCGGCTTCTCGGATCAACAAGCACCAACTATTTGACTCGATTCAACTTCTCGAATCATTAAGGCTTGTATTTAACCCCAATTGACTTCTCGGATCAACAAGTCTTCCATATGACCTAATTCGGCTCCTCGGATCAACAAGTACCCACAACTTGATCCGTTTGTTTTATCACGTCACAAAGTACGCACAATGTGACCCAATTCAGCTTCTCGGATCAACAAGCACCAACTCTTTGACTCGATTCGATTTCTCGAATCATTAAGGCTTGTATTTGACCCCAATTGACTTCTCGGATAAACAAGTCTTCCATTTGACCGAATTCAGCTCCTCGGCTCAACAAGCACCCATAACTTGATCCGTTTGGTTTATCAAGTCACTTAGTACGCACAATGTGACCCGATTCGGCCTCTCGGATCAACAAGCACCAACTCTTTGACTAGATTCGACTTCTCGAATCATTAAGTCTTGTATTTGACCCCAATCGACTTCTCGGATCAACAACTCTTTCATTCTACCCAATTCAGCTTCTCGGAGCAACAAGTACCCACAACTTGATCCGTTTGTTTCATCACGTCACAAAGTACGCACAATGTGACCCAATTCAGCTTCTCGGATCAACAAGCACCAACTCTTTGACTCGATTCGAGTTCTCGAATCATTAAGGCTTGTATTTGACCCCAATTGACTTCTGGGATCAACAAGTCTTCCATTTGACCTAATTCGGCTCCTCGGATCAACAAGTACCCACAACTTGATCCGTTTGGTTTATCAATTCACTTAGTACGCACAATGTGACCCAATACGAATTCTCGGATCATCAAGCACCAACTCTTTGACTCGATTCGAGTTCTCGAATCATTAAGGCTTGTATTTGACCCCAATTGACTTCTGGGATCAACAAGTCTTCCATTTGACCTAATTCGGCTCCTCGGATCAACAAGTACCCACAACTTGATTCGTTTGGTTTATCATGTCACCTAGTACGCACAATGTGACCCAATTCGGCTTCTCGGATCAACAAGCACCAACTCTTTGACTCGATTCGACTTCTCGAATCATTAAGGCTTGTATTTGACCCCAATTGACTTCTCGGATCAGCAAGTCTTCCATTTGACCGAATTCGGCTCTTCAGATCAACATGTACCCACAACTTGATCCATTTGATTTATCAAGTCACTTAGTACGTAGAATGTGACCCGATTTGGCTCCTCGGATCAACAAGCACCAACTCTTTGACTCGATTCGACTTCTCGAATCATTAAGGCTTGTATTTGACCCCAATTGACTTCTCGGATCAACAAGTCTTCCATTTGACTGAATTCGGCTCTTCAGATCAACATGTACCGACAACTTGATCCATTTGATTCCTCAAGTCACTTAGTACGCAGAATGTGACCCGATTTGGCTCCCCGGATCAACAAGCACCAACTCTTTGACTCGATTCGACTTCTCGAATCATTAACGCTTGCATTTGACCCTAATTGACTTCTGGGATCAACAAGTCTTCCATATGACCTAATTCGGCTCCTCGGATCAACAAGTACCCACAACTTGATCCGTTTGGTTTATCAAGTCACTAAGTACGCACAATGTGACCCTATTCGGCTTCTCGGATCAACAAGCACCAACTATTTGACTCGATTCGACTTCTCGAATCATTAAGGCTTGTATTTAACCCCAATTGACTTCTCGGATCAACAACTCTTCTATTCTACCCATATCGGCTTCTCGGAGCAACAAGTACCCACAACTTGATCCGTTTGTTTTATCACGTCACAAAGTACGCACAATGTGACCCAATTCAGCTTCTCGGATCAACAAGCACCAACTCTTTGACTCGATTCGATTTCTCGAATCATTAAGGCTTGTATTTGACCCCAATTGACTTCTCGTATAAACTAGTCTTCCATTTGACCGAATTCAGCTCCTCGGCTCAACAAGCACCCATAACTTGATCCGTTTGGTTTATCAAGTCACTTAGTACGCACAATGTGACCCGATTCGGCTTCTCGGATCAACAAGCACCAACTCTTTGACTAGATTCGACTTCTCGAATCATTAAGTCTTGTATTTGACCCCAATTGACTTCTCGGATCAACAACTCTTCCATTCTACCCAATTCAGCTTCTCGGAGCAACAAGTACCCACAACTTGATCCGTTTGTTTCATCACGTCACAAAGTACGCACAATGTGACCCAATTCAGCTTCTCGGATTAACAAGCACCAACTCTTTGACTCGATTCGAGTTCTCGAATCATTAAGCCTTGTATTTGACCCCAATTGACTTCTAGGATCAACAAGTCTTCCATTTGACCTAATTCGGCTCCTCGGATCAACAAGTACCCACAACTTGATCCGTTTGGTTTATCAAGTCACTTAGTACGCACAATGTGACCCAATTCTAATTCTCGGATCATCAAGCACCAACTCTTTGACTCGATTCGAGTTCTCAAATCATTAAGGCTTGTATTTGACCCCAATTGACTTCTGTGATCAACAAGTCTTCCATTTGACCTAATTCGGCTCCTCGGATCAACAAGTACCCACAATTTGATTCGTTTGGTTTATCATGTCACCTAGTACGCTCAATGTGACCCGATTCGACTTCTCGGATCAACAAGCACCAACTCTTTGACTCGATTCGACTTCTAGAATCATTAAGGCTTGTATTTGACCCCAATTGACTTCTCGGATCAGCAAGTCTTCCATTTGACCGAATTCGGCTCTTCAGATCAACATGTACCCACAACTTGATCCATTTGATTTATCAAGTCACTTAGTACGGAGAATGTGACCCGATTTGGCTCCTCGGATCAACAAGCACCAACTCTTTGACTCGATTCGACTTCTCGAATCATTAAGGCTTGTATTTGACCCCAATTGACTTCTCGGATCAACGAGTCTTCCATTTAACTGAATTCGGCTCTTCAGATCAACATGTACCCACAACTTGATCCATTTGATTCCTCAAGTCACTTAGTACGCAGAATGTGACCCGATTTGGCTCCTCGGATCAACAAGCACCAACTCTTTGACTCGATTCGACTTCTCGAATCATTAACGCTTGCATTTGACCCTAATTGACTTCTGGGATCAACAAGTCTTCCATATGACCTAATTCGGCTCCTCGGATCAACAAGTACCCATAACTTGATCCGTTTGGTTTATCAAGTCACTAAGTACGCACAATGTGACCCTATTCGGCTTCTCGGATCAACAAGCACCAACTATTTGACTCTATTCGACTTCTCGAATCATTAAGGCTTGTATTTAACCCCAATTGACTTCTCGGATCAACAACTCTTCCATTCTACCCATATCGGCTTCTCGGAGCAACAAGTACCCACAACTTGATCCGTTTGTTTTATCACGTCACAAAGTACGCACAATGTGACCCAATTCAGCTTCTCGGATCAACAAGCACCAACTCTTTGACTCGATTCGACTTCTCGAATCATTAAGGCTTGTATTTGACCCCAATTGACTTCTCGGATCAACAAGTCTTCCATTTGACTGAATTCCGCTCTTCAGATCAACATGTACCCACAACTTGATCCATTTGATTCATCAAGTCACTTAGTACGCAGAATGTGACCCGATTTGGCTCCTCGGATCAACAAGCACCAACTCTTTGACTCGATTCGACTTCTCGAATCATTAAGGCTTGTATTTGACCCCAATTGACTTCTCGGATCAACGAGTCTTCCATTTGACTGAATTCGGCTCTTCAGATCAACATGTACCCACAACTTGATCCATTTGATTCCTCAAGTCACTTAGTACGCAGAATGTGACCCGATTTGGCTCCTCGGATCAACAAGCACCAACTCTTTGACTCGATTCAACTTCTCGAATCATTAACTCTTGCATTTGACCCTAATTGACTTCTGGGATCAACAAGTCTTCCATATGACCTAATTCGGCTCCTCGGATCAACAAGTACCCATAACTTGATCCGTTTGGTTTATCAAGTCACTAAGTACGCACAATGTGACCCTATTCGGCTTCTCGGATCAACAAGCACCAACTATTTGACTCTATTCGACTTCTCGAATCATTAAGGCTTGTATTTAACCCCAATTGACTTCTCGGATCAACAACTCTTCCATTCTACCCATACCGGCTTCTCGGAGCAACAAGTACCCACAACTTGATCCGTTTGTTTTATCACGTCACAAAGTACGCACAATGTGACCCAATTCAGCTTCTCGGATCAACAAGCACCAACTCTTTGACTCGATTCGATTTCTCGAATCATTAAGGCTTGTATTTGACCCCAATTGACTTCTCGGATAAACTAGTCTTCCATTTGACCGAATTCAGCTCCTCGGCTCAACAAGCACCCATAACTTGATCCGTTTGGTTTATCAAGTCACTTAGTACGCACAATGTGACCCGATTCGGCTTCTCGGATCAACAAGCACCAACTCTTTGACTAGATTCGACTTCTCGAATCATTAAGTCTTGTATTTGACCCCAATTGACTTCTCGGATCAACAACTCTTCCATTCTACCCAATTCAGCTTCTCGGAGCAACAAGTACCCACAACTTGATCCGTTTGTTTCATCACGTCACAAAGTACGCACAATGTGACCCAATTCAGCTTCTCGGATCAACAAGCACCAACTCTTTGACTCGATTCGAGTTCTCGAATCATTAAGGCTTGTATTTGACCCCAATTGACTTCTAGGATCAACAAGTCTTCCATTTGACCTAATTCGGCTCCTCGGATCAACAAGTACCCACAACTTGATCCGTTTGGTTTATCAAGTCACTTAGTACGCACAATGTGACCCAATTCTAATTCTCGGATCATCAAGCACCAACTCTTTGACTCGATTCGAGTTCTCAAATCATTAAGGCTTGTATTTGACCCCAATTGACTTCTGTGATCAACAAGTCTTCCATTTGACCTAATTCGGCTCCTCGGATCAACAAGTACCCACAATTTGATTCGTTTGGTTTATCATGTCACCTAGTACGCACAATGTGACCCAATTCGGCTTCTCGGATCAACAAGCACCAACTCTTTGACTCGATTCGACTTCTAGAATCATTAAGGCTTGTATTTGACCCCAATTGACTTCTCGGATCAGCAAGTCTTCCATTTGACCGAATTCGGCTCTTCAGATCAACATGTACCCACAACTTGATCCATTTGATTTATCAAGTCACTTAGTACGTAGAATGTGACCCGATTTGGCTCCTCGGATCAACAAGCACCAACTCTTTGACTCGATTCGACTTCTCGAATCATTAAGGCTTGTATTTGACCCCAATTGACTTCTCGGATCAACGAGTCTTCCATTTGACTGAATTCGGCTCTTCAGATCAACATGTACCCACAACTTGATCCATTTGATTCCTCAAGTCACTTAGTACGCAGAATGTGACCCGATTTGGCTCCTCGGATCAACAAGCACCAACTCTTTGACTCGATTCGACTTCTCGAATCATTAACGCTTGCATTTGACCCTAATTGACTTCTGGGATCAACAAGTCTTCCATATGACCTAATTCGGCTCCTCGGATCAACAAGTACCCACAACTTGATCCGTTTAGTTTATCAAGTCACTAAGTACGCACAATGTGACCCTATTCGGCTTCTCGGATCAACAAGCACCAACTATTTGACTCGATTCAACTTCTCGAATCATTAAGGCTTGTATTTAACCCCAATTGACTTCTCGGATCAACAAGTCTTCCATATGACCTAATTCGGCTCCTCGGATCAACAAGTACCCACAACTTGATCCGTTTGTTTTATCACGTCACAAAGTACGCACAATGTGACCCAATTCAGCTTCTCGGATCAACAAGCACCAACTCTTTGACTCGATTCGATTTCTCGAATCATTAAGGCTTGTATTTGACCCCAATTGACTTCTCGGATAAACAAGTCTTCCATTTGACCGAATTCAGCTCCTCGGCTCAACAAGCACCCATAACTTGATCCGTTTGGTTTATCAAGTCACTTAGTACGCACAATGTGACCCGATTCGGCCTCTCGGATCAACAAGCACCAACTCTTTGACTAGATTCGACTTCTCGAATCATTAAGTCTTGTATTTGACCCCAATTGACTTCTCGGATCATCAACTCTTCCATTCTACCCAATTCAGCTTCTCGGAGCAACAAGTACCCACAACTTGATCCGTTTGTTTCATCACGTCACAAAGTACGCACAATGTGACCCAATTCAGCTTCTCGGATCAACAAGCACCAACTCTTTGACTCGATTCGAGTTCTCGAATCATTAAGGCTTGTATTTGACCCCAATTGACTTCTGGGATCAACAAGTCTTCCATTTGACCTAATTCGGCTCCTCGGATCAACAAGTACCCACAATTTGATCCGTTTGGTTTATCAATTCACTTAGTACGCACAATGTGACCCAATACGAATTCTCGGATCATCAAGCACCAACTCTTTGACTCGATTCGAGTTCTCGAATCATTAAGGCTTGTATTTGACCCCAATTGACTTCTGGGATCAACAAGTCTTCCATTTGACCTAATTCGGCTCCTCGGATCAACAAGTACCCACAACTTGATTCGTTTGGTTTATCATGTCACCTAGTACGCACAATGTGACCCAATTCGGCTTCTCGGATCAACAAGCACCAACTCTTTGACTCGATTCGACTTCTCGAATCATTAAGGCTTGTATTAGACCCCAATTGACTTCTCGGATAAACAAGTCTTCCATTTGACCGAATTCAGCTCCTCGGCTCAACAAGCACCCATAACTTGATCCGTTTGGTTTATCAAGTCACTTAGTACGCACAATGTGACCCGATTCGGCCTCTCGGATCAACAAGCACCAACTCTTTGACTAGATTCGACTTCTCGAATCATTAAGTCTTGTATTTGACCCCAATTGACTTCTCGGATCAACAACTCTTCCATTCTACCCAATTCAGCTTCTCGGAGCAACAAGTACCCACAACTTGATCCGTTTGTTTCATCACGTCACAAACTACGCACAATGTGACCCAATTCAGCTTCTCGGATCAACAAGCACCAACTCTTTGACTCGATTCGAGTTCTCGAATCATTAAGGCTTGTATTTGACCCCAATTGACTTCTAGGATCAACAAGTCTTCCATTTGACCTAATTCGGCTCCTCGGATCAACAAGTACCCACAATTTGATTCGTTTGGTTTATCATGTCACCTAGTACGCACAATGTGACCCAATTCGGCTTCTCGGATCAACAAGCACCAACTCTTTGACTCGATTCGACTTCTAGAATCATTAAGGCTTGTATTTGACCCCAATTGACTTCTCGGATCAGCAAGTCTTCCATTTGACCGAATTCGGCTCTTCAGATCAACATGTACCCACAACTTGATCCATTTGATTTATCAAGTCACTTAGTACGTAGAATGTGACCCGATTTGGCTCCTCGGATCAACAAGCACCAACTCTTTGACTCGATTCGACTTCTCGAATCATTAAGGCTTGTATTTGACCCCAATTGACTTCTCGGATCAACGAGTCTTCCATTTGACTGAATTCGGCTCTTCAGATCAACATGTACCCACAACTTGATCCATTTGATTCCTCAAGTCACTTAGTACGCAGAATGTGACCCGATTTGGCTCCTCGGATCAACAAGCACCAACTCTTTGACTCGATTCGACTTCTCGAATCATTAACGCTTGCATTTGACCCTAATTGACTTCTGGGATCAACAAGTCTTCCATATGACCTAATTCGGCTCCTCGGATCAACAAGTACCCACAACTTGATCCGTTTAGTTTATCAAGTCACTAAGTACGCACAATGTGACCCTATTCGGCTTCTCGGATCAACAAGCACCAACTATTTGACTCGATTCAACTTCTCGAATCATTAAGGCTTGTATTTAACCCCAATTGACTTCTCGGATCAACAAGTCTTCCATATGACCTAATTCGGCTCCTCGGATCAACAAGTACCCACAACTTGATCCGTTTGTTTTATCACGTCACAAAGTACGCACAATGTGACCCAATTCAGCTTCTCGGATCAACAAGCACCAACTCTTTGACTCGATTCGATTTCTCGAATCATTAAGGCTTGTATTTGACCCCAATTGACTTCTCGGATAAACAAGTCTTCCATTTGACCGAATTCAGCTCCTCGGCTCAACAAGCACCCATAACTTGATCCGTTTGGTTTATCAAGTCACTTAGTACGCACAATGTGACCCGATTCGGCCTCTCGGATCAACAAGCACCAACTCTTTGACTAGATTCGACTTCTCGAATCATTAAGTCTTGTATTTGACCCCAATTGACTTCTCGGATCAACAACTCTTCCATTCTACCCAATTCAGCTTCTCGGAGCAACAAGTACCCACAACTTGATCCGTTTGTTTCATCACGTCACAAAGTACGCACAATGTGACCCAATTCAGCTTCTCGGATCAACAAGCACCAACTCTTTGACTCGATTCGAGTTCTCGAATCATTAAGGCTTGTATTTGACCCCAATTGACTTCTGGGATCAACAAGTCTTCCATTTGACCTAATTCGGCTCCTCGGATCAACAAGTACCCACAATTTGATCCGTTTGGTTTATCAATTCACTTAGTACGCACAATGTGACCCAATACGAATTCTCGGATCATCAAGCACCAACTCTTTGACTCGATTCGAGTTCTCGAATCATTAAGGCTTGTATTTGACCCCAATTGACTTCTGGGATCAACAAGTCTTCCATTTGACCTAATTCGGCTCCTCGGATCAACAAGTACCCACAACTTGATTCGTTTGGTTTATCATGTCACCTAGTACGCACAATGTGACCCAATTCGGCTTCTCGGATCAACAAGCACCAACTCTTTGACTCGATTCGACTTCTCGAATCATTAAGGCTTGTATTAGACCCCAATTGACTTCTCGGATAAACAAGTCTTCCATTTGACCGAATTCAGCTCCTCGGCTCAACAAGCACCCATAACTTGATCCGTTTGGTTTATCAAGTCACTTAGTACGCACAATGTGACCCGATTCGGCCTCTCGGATCAACAAGCACCAACTCTTTGACTAGATTCGACTTCTCGAATCATTAAGTCTTGTATTTGACCCCAATTGACTTCTCGGATCAACAACTCTTCCATTCTACCCAATTCAGCTTCTCGGAGCAACAAGTACCCACAACTTGATCCGTTTGTTTCATCACGTCACAAAGTACGCACAATGTGACCCAATTCAGCTTCTCGGATCAACAAGCACCAACTCTTTGACTCGATTCGAGTTCTCGAATCATTAAGGCTTGTATTTGACCCCAATTGACTTCTGGGATCAACAAGTCTTCCATTTGACCTAATTCGGCTCCTCGGATCAACAAGTACCCACAACTTGATCCGTTTGGTTTATCAATTCACTTAGTACGCACAATGTGACCCAATACGAATTCTCGGATCATCAAGCACCAACTCTTTGACTCGATTCGAGTTCTCGAATCATTAAGGCTTGTATTTGACCCCAATTGACTTCTGGGATCAACAAGTCGTCCATTTGACCTAATTCGGCTCCTCGGATCAACAAGTACCCACAACTTGATTCGTTTGGTTTATCATGTCACCTAGTACGCACAATGTGACCCAATTCGGCTTCTCGGATCAACAAGCACCAACTCTTTGACTCGATTCGACTTCTCGAATCATTAAGGCTTGTATTTGACCCCAATTGACTTCTCGGATCAGCAAGTCTTCCATTTGACCGAATTCGGCTCTTCAGATCAACATGTACCCACAACTTGATCCATTTGATTTATCAAGTCACTTAGTACGTAGAATGTGACCCGATTTGGCTCCTCGGATCAACAAGCACCAACTCTTTGACTCGATTCGACTTCTCGAATCATTAAGGCTTGTATTTGACCCCAATTGACTTCTCGGATCAACAAGTCTTCCATTTGACTGAATTCGGCTCTTCAGATCAACATGTACCCACAACTTGATCCATTTGATTCCTCAAGTCACTTAGTACGCAGAATGTGACCCGATTTGGCTCCTCGGATCAACAAGCACCAACTCTTTGACTCGATTCGACTTCTCGAATCATTAACGCTTGCATTTGACCCTAATTGACTTCTGGGATCAACAAGTCTTCCATATGACCTAATTCGGCTCCTCGGATCAACAAGTACCCACAACTTGATCCGTTTGGTTTATCAAGTCACTAAGTACGCACAATGTGACCCTATTCGGCTTCTCGGATCAACAAGCACCAAATATTTGACTCGATTCGACTTCTCGAATCATTAAGGCTTGTATTTAACCCCAATTAACTTCTCGGATCAACAACTCTTCCATTCTACCCATATCGGCTTCTCGGAGCAACAAGTACCCACAACTTGATCCGTTTGTTTTATCACGTCACAAAGTACGCACAATGTGACCCAATTCAGCTTCTCGGATCAACAAGCACCAACTCTTTGACTCGATTCGATTTCTCGAATCATTAAGGCTTGTATTTGACTCCAATTGACTTCTCGGATAAACAAGTCTTCCATTTGACCGAATTCAGCTCCTCGGCTCAACAAGCACCCATAACTTGATCCGTTTGGTTTATCAAGTCACTTAGTACGCACAATGTGACCCGATTCGGCTTCTCGGATCAACAAGCACCAACTCTTTGATTAGATTCGACTTCTCGAATCATTAAGTCTTGTATTTGACCCCAATTGACTTCTCGGATCAACAACTCTTCCATTCTACCCAATTCAGCTTCTCGGAGCAACAAGTACCCACAACTTGATCCGTTTGTTTCATCACGTCACAAAGTACGCACAATGTGACCCAATTTAGCTTCTCGGATCAACAAGCACCAACTCTTTGACTCGATTCGAGTTCTCGAATCATTAAGGCTTGTATTTGACCCCAATTGACTTCTGGGATCAACAAGTCTTCCATTTGACCTAATTCGGCTGCTCGGATCAACAAGTACCCACAACTTGATCCGTTTGGTTTATCAAGTCACTTAGTACGCACAATGTGACCCAATTCGAATTCTCGGATCATCAAGAACCAACTTTTTGACTCGATTCGAGTTCTTGAATCATTAAGGCTTGTATTTGACCCCAATTGACTTCTAGGATCAACAAGTCTTCCATTTGATCTAATTGGGCTCTTCGGATCAACAAGTACCCACAACTTGATTCGTTTGGTTTATCATGTCACCTAGTACGCACAATGTGACCCAATTCGGCTTCTCGGATCAACAAGCACCAACTCTTTGACTCGATTCGACTTCTCGAATCATTAAGGCTTGTATTAGACCCCAATTGACTTCTCGGATCAACAAGTCTTCCATTTGACCGAATTCAACTCCTCGGATCAACAAGTACCCACAACTTGATCCGTTTGGTTTATCAAGTCACTTAGTACGCACAATGTGACCCGATTCGGCTTCTCGGATCAACAAGCACCAACTCTTTGACTAGATTCGACTTCTCGAATCATTAAGGCTTGTATTTGACCCAAATTGACTTCTCGGATCAACAACTCTTCCATTCTACCCAATTCAGCTTCTCGGAGCAACAAGTACCCACAACTTGATCCGTTTGTTTCATCACTTCACAAAGTACGCACAATGTGACCCAATTCAGCTTCTCGGATCAACAAGCACCAACTCTTTGACTCGATTCGAGTTCTCGAATCATTAAGGCTTGTATTTGACCCCAGTTGACTTCTCGGATCAACAAGTCTTCCATTTGACCTAATTCGGCTCCTCGGATCAACAAGTACCCACAACTTGATCCGTTTGGTTTATCAAGTCACTTAGTACGCACAATGTGACCCAATTCGAATTCTCGGATCATCAAGCACCAACTCTTTGACTCGATTCGAGTTCTCGAATCATTAAGGCTTGTATTTGACCCCAATTGACTTCTGGGATCAACAAGTCTTCCATTTGACCTAATTCGGCTCCTCGGATCAACAAGTACCCACAACTTGATTCGTTTGGTTTATCATGTCACCTAGTACGCACAATGTGACCCAATTCGGCTTCTCGGATCAACAAGCACCAACTCTTTGACTCGATTCGACTTCTCGAATCATTAAGGCTTGTATTTGACCCCAATTGACTTCTCGGATCAGCAAGTCTTCCATTTGACCGAATTCGGCTCTTCAGATCAACATGTACCCACAACTTGATCCATTTCATTTATCAAGTCACTTAGTACGTAGAATGTGACCCGATTTGGCTCCTCGGATCAACAAGCACCAACTCTTTGACTCGATTCGACTTCTCGAATCATTAAGGCTTGTATTTGACCCCAATTGACTTCTCGGATCAACAAGTCTTCCATTTGACCGAATTCAACTTCTCGGATCAACAAGTACCCACAACTTGATCCGTTTGGTTTATCAAGTCACTTAGTACGCACAATGTGACCCGATTCGGCTTCTCGGATCAACAAGCACCAACTCTTTGACTAGATTCGACTTCTCGAATCATTAAGGCTTGTATTTGACCCAAATTGACTTCTCGGATCAACAACTCTTCCATTCTACCCAATTCAGCTTCTCGGAGCAACAAGTACCCACAACTTGATCCGTTTGTTTCATCACTTCACAAAGTACGCACAATGTGACCCAATTCAGCTTCTCGGATCAACAAGCACCAACTCTTTGACTCGATTCGAGTTCTCGAATCATTAAGGCTTGTATTTGACCCCAATTGACTTCTCGGATCAACAAGTCTTCCATTTGACCTAATTCGGCTCCTCGGATCAACAAGTACCCACAACTTGATCCGTTTGGTTTATCAAGTCACTTAGTACGCACAATGTGACCCAATTCGAATTCTCGGATCATCAAGCACCAACTCTTTGACTCGATTCGAGTTCTCGAATCATTAAGGCTTGTATTTGACCCCAATTGACTTCTGGGATCAACAAGTCTTCCATTTGACCTAATTCGGCTCCTCGGATCAACAAGTACCCACAACTTGATTCGTTTGGTTTATCATGTCACCTAGTACGCACAATGTGACCCAATTCGGCTTCTCGGATCAACAAGCCCCAACTCTTTGACTCGATTCGACTTCTCGAATCATTAAGGCTTGTATTTGACCCCAATTGACTTCTCGGATCAGCAAGTCTTCCATTTGACCGAATTCGGCTCTTCAGATCAACATGTACCCACAACTTGATCCATTTGATTTATCAAGTCACTTAGTACGTAGAATGTGACCCGATTTGGCTCCTCGGATCAACAAGCACCAACTCTTTGACTCGATTCGACTTCTCGAATCATTAAGGCTTGTATTTGACCCCAATTGACTTCTCGGATCAACAAGTCTTCCATTTGACCGAATTCAACTCCTCGGATCAACAAGTACCCACAACTTGATCCGTTTGGTTTATCAAGTCACTTAGTACGCACAATGTGACCCGATTCGGCTTCTCGGATCAACAAGCACCAACTCTTTGACTAGATTCGACTTCTCGAATCATTAAGGCTTGTATTTGACCCAAATTGACTTCTCGGATCAACAACTCTTCCATTCTACCCAATTCAGCTTCTCAGAGCAACAAGTACCCACAACTTGATCCATTTGTTTCATCACGTCACAAAGTACGCACAATGTGACCCAATTCAGCTTCTCGGATCAACAAGCACCAACTCTTTGACTCGATTCGAGTTCTCGAATCATTAAGGCTTGTATTTGACCCCAATTGACTTCTGGGATCAACAAGTCTTCCATTTGACCTAATTCGGCTCCTCGGATCAACAAGTACCCATAACTTGATCCGTTTGGTTTATCAAGTCACTTAGTACGCACAATGTGACCCAATTCGAATTCTCGGATCATCAAGCACCAACTCTTTGACTCGATTCGAGTTCTCGAATCATTAAGGCTTGTATTTGACCCCAATTGACTTCTGGGATCAACAAGTCTTCCATTTGACCTAATTCGGCTCCTCGGATCAACAAGTACCCACAACTTGATTCGTTTGGTTTATCATGCCACCTAGTACGCACAATGTGACCCAATTCGGCTTCTCGGATCAACAAGCACCAACTCTTTGACTCGATTCGACTTCTCGAATCATTAAGGCTTGTATTTGACCCCAATTGACTTCTCGGATCAGCAAGTCTTCCATTTGACCGAATTCGGCTCTTCAGATCAACATGTACACACAACTTGATCCATTTGATTTATCAAGTCACTTAGTACGTAGAATGTGACCCGATTTGGCTCCTCGGATCAACAAGCACCAACTCTTTGACTCGATTCGACTTCTCGAATCATTAAGGCTTGTATTTGACCCCAATTGACTTCTCGGATCAACAAGTCTTCCATTTGACCGAATTCGGCTCTTCAGATCAACATGTACCCACAACATGATCCGTTTGATTCATCAAGTCACTTAGTACGTAGAATGTGACCCGATTTAGCTCCTCGGATCAACAAGCACCAACTCTTTGACTCGATTCGACTTCTCGAATCATTAACGCTTGCATTTGACCCTAATTGACTTCTGGGATCAACAAGTCTTCCATATGACCTAATTCGGCTCCTCGGATCAACAAGTACCCCCAACTTGATCCGTTTGGTTTATCAAGTCACTAAGTACGCACAATGTGACCCTATTCGGCTTCTCGGATCAACAAGCACCAACTATTTGACTCGATTCGACTTCTCGAATCATTAAGGCTTGTATTTAACCCCAATTGACTTCTCGGATCAACAACTCTTCCATTCTACCCATATCGGCTTCTCGGAGCAACAAGTACCCACAACTTGATCCGTTTGTTTATCACGTCACAAAGTACGCACAATGTGACCCAATTCGGCTTCTCGGATCAACAAGCACCAACTCTTTGACTCGATTCGACTTCTCGAATCATTAAGGCTTATATTTGACCCCAATTGACTTCTCGGATCAACAAGTCTTCCATTTGACCGAATTCAACTCCTCAGATCAACAAGTACCCACCACTTGATCCGTTTGGTTTATCAAGTCACTTAGTACGCACAATGTGACCCGATTTGGCTTCTCGGATCAACAAGCACCAACTCTTTGACTAGATTCGACTTCTCGAATCATTAAGGCTTGTATTTGACCCAAATTGACTTCTCGGATCAACAACTCTTCCATTATACCCAATTCAGCTTCTCGGAGCAACAAGTACCCACAACTTGATCCGTTTGTTTCATCACGTCACAAAGTACGCACAATGTGACCCAATTCAGCTTCTCGGATCAACAAGCACCAACTCTTTGACTCGATTCGAGTTCTCGAATCATTAAGGCTTGTATTTGACCCCAATTGACTTCTGGGATCAACAAGTCTTCCATTTGACCTAATTCGGCTCCTCGGATCAACAAGTACCCACAACTTGATCCGTTTGGTTTATCAAGTCACTTAGTACGCACAATGTGACCCAATTCGAATTCTCGGATCATCAAGCACCAACTCTTTGACTCGATTCGAGTTCTCGAATCATTAAGGCTTGTATTTGACCCCAATTGACTTCTGGGATCAACAAGTCTTCCATTTGACCTAATTCGGCTCCTCGGATCAACAAGTACCCACAACTTGATTCGTTTGGTTTATCATGTCACCTAGTACGCACAATGTGACCCAATTCGGCTTCTCGGATCAACAAGCACCAACTCTTTGACTCGATTCGACTTCTCGAATCATTAAGGCTTGTATTTGACCCCAATTGACTTCTCGGATCAGCAAGTCTTCCATTTGACCGAATTCGGCTCTTCAGATCAACATGTACACACAACTTGATCCATTTGATTTATCAAGTCACTTAGTACGTAGAATGTGACCCGATCTGTCTCCTCGGATCAACAAGCACCAACTCTTTGACTCGATTCGACTTCTCGAATCATTAAGGCTTGTATTTGACCCCAATTGACTTCTCGGATCAACAAGTCTTCCATTTGACCGAATTCGGCTCTTCAGATCAACATGTACCCACAACATGATCCGTTTGATTCATCAAGTCACTTAGTACGTAGAATGTGACCCGATTTGGCTCCTCGGATCAACAAGCACCAACTCTTTGACTCGATTCGACTTCTCGAATCATTAACGCTTGCATTTGACCCTAATTGACTTCTGGGATCAACAAGTCTTCCATATGACCTAATTCGGCTCCTCGGATCAACAAGTACCCCCAACTTGATCCGTTTGGTTTATCAAGTCACTAAGTACGCACAATGTGACCCTATTCGGCTTCTCGGATCAACAAGCACCAACTATTTGACTCGATTCGACTTCTCGAATCATTAAGGCTTGTATTTAACCCCAATTGACTTCTCGGATCAACAACTCTTCCATTCTACCCATATCGGCTTCTCGGAGCAACAAGTACCCACAACTTGATCCGTTTGTTTATCACGTCACAAAGTACGCACAATGTGACCCAATTCGGCTTCTCGGATCAACAAGCACCAACTCTTTGACTCGATTCGACTTCTCGAATCATTAAGGCTTATATTTGACCCCAATTGACTTCTCGGATCAACAAGTCTTCCATTTGACCGAATTCAACTCATCGGATCAACAAGTACCCACCACTTGATTCGTTTGGTTTATCAAGTCACTTAGTACGCACAATGTGACCCGATTCGGCTTCTCGGATCAACAAGCACCAACTCTTTGACTAGATTCGACTTCTCGAATCATTAAGGCTTGTATTTGACCCAAATTGACTTCTCGGATCAACAACTCTTCCATTCTACCCAATTCAGCTTCTCGGAGCAACAAGTACCCACAACTTGATCCGTTTGTTTCATCACTTCACAAAGTACGCACAATGTGACCCAATTCAGCTTCTCGGATCAACAAGCACCAACTCTTTGACTCGATTCGAGTTCTCGAATCATTAAGGCTTGTATTTGACCCCAATTGACTTCTCGGATCAACAAGTCTTCCATTTGACCTAATTCGGCTCCTCGGATCAACAAGTACCCACAACTTGATCCGTTTGGTTTATCAAGTCACTTAGTACGCACAATGTGACCCAATTCGAATTCTCGGATCATCAAGCACCAACTCTTTGACTCGATTCGAGTTCTCGAATCATTAAGGCTTGTATTTGACCCCAATTGACTTCTGGGATCAACAAGTCTTCCATTTGACCTAATTCGGCTCCTCGGATCAACAAGTACCCACAACTTGATTCGTTTGGTTTATCATGTCACCTAGTACGCACAATGTGACCCAATTCGGCTTCTCGGATCAACAAGCACCAACTCTTTGACTCGATTCGACTTCTCGAATCATTAAGGCTTGTATTTGACCCCAATTGACTTCTCGGATCAGCAAGTCTTCCATTTGACCGAATTCGGCTCTTCAGATCAACATGTACCCACAACTTGATCCATTTGATTTATCAAGTCACTTAGTACGTAGAATGTGACCCGATTTGGCTCCTCGGATCAACAAGCACCAACTCTTTGACTCGATTCGACTTCTCGAATCATTAAGGCTTGTATTTGACCCCAATTGACTTCTCGGATCAACAAGTCTTCCATTTGACCGAATTCAACTCCTCGGATCAACAAGTACCCACAACTTGATCCGTTTGGTTTATCAAGTCACTTAGTACGCACAATGTGACCCGATTCGGCTTCTCGGATCAACAAGCACCAACTCTTTGACTAGATTCGACTTCTCGAATCATTAAGGCTTGTATTTGACCCAAATTGACTTCTCGGATCAACAACTCTTCCATTCTACCCAATTCAGCTTCTCAGAGCAACAAGTACCCACAACTTGATCCGTTTGTTTCATCACGTCACAAAGTACGCACAATGTGACCCAATTCAGCTTCTCGGATCAACAAGCACCAACTCTTTGACTCGATTCGAGTTCTCGAATCATTAAGGCTTGTATTTGACCCCAATTGACTTCTGGGATCAACAAGTCTTCCATTTGACCTAATTCGGCTCCTCGGATCAACAAGTACCCATAACTTGATCCGTTTGGTTTATCAAGTCACTTAGTACGCACAATGTGACCCAATTCGAATTCTCGGATCATCAAGCACCAACTCTTTGACTCGATTCGAGTTCTCGAATCATTAAGGCTTGTATTTGACCCCAATTGACTTCTGGGATCAACAAGTCTTCCATTTGACCTAATTCGGCTCCTCGGATCAACAAGTACCCACAACTTGATTCGTTTGGTTTATCATGCCACCTAGTACGCACAATGTGACCCAATTCGGCTTCTCGGATCAACAAGCACCAACTCTTTGACTCGATTCGACTTCTCGAATCATTAAGGCTTGTATTTGACCCCAATTGACTTCTCGGATCAGCAAGTCTTCCATTTGACCGAATTCGGCTCTTCAGATCAACATGTACACACAACTTGATCCATTTGATTTATCAAGTCACTTAGTACGTAGAATGTGACCCGATTTGGCTCCTCGGATCAACAAGCACCAACTCTTTGACTCGATTCGACTTCTCGAATCATTAAGGCTTGTATTTGACCCCAATTGACTTCTCGGATCAACAAGTCTTCCATTTGACCGAATTCGGCTCTTCAGATCAACATGTACCCACAACATGATCCGTTTGATTCATCAAGTCACTTAGTACGTAGAATGTGACCCGATTTAGCTCCTCGGATCAACAAGCACCAACTCTTTGACTCGATTCGACTTCTCGAATCATTAACGCTTGCATTTGACCCTAATTGACTTCTGGGATCAACAAGTCTTCCATATGACCTAATTCGGCTCCTCGGATCAACAAGTACCCCCAACTTGATCCGTTTGGTTTATCAAGTCACTAAGTACGCACAATGTGACCCTATTCGGCTTCTCGGATCAACAAGCACCAACTATTTGACTCGATTCGACTTCTCGAATCATTAAGGCTTGTATTTAACCCCAATTGACTTCTCGGATCAACAACTCTTCCATTCTACCCATATCGGCTTCTCGGAGCAACAAGTACCCACAACTTGATCCGTTTGTTTATCACGTCACAAAGTACGCACAATGTGACCCAATTCGGCTTCTCGGATCAACAAGCACCAACTCTTTGACTCGATTCGACTTCTCGAATCATTAAGGCTTATATTTGACCCCAATTGACTTCTCGGATCAACAAGTCTTCCATTTGACCGAATTCAACTCCTCGGATCAACAAGTACCCACCACTTGATCCGTTTGGTTTATCAAGTCACTTAGTACGCACAATGTGACCCGATTTGGCTTCTCGGATCAACAAGCACCAACTCTTTGACTAGATTCGACTTCTCGAATCATTAAGGCTTGTATTTGACCCAAATTGACTTCTCGGATCAACAACTCTTCCATTATACCCAATTCAGCTTCTCGGAGCAACAAGTACCCACAACTTGATCCGTTTGTTTCATCACGTCACAAAGTACGCACAATGTGACCCAATTCAGCTTCTCGGATCAACAAGCACCAACTCTTTGACTCGATTCGAGTTCTCGAATCATTAAGGCTTGTATTTGACCCCAATTGACTTCTGGGATCAACAAGTCTTCCATTTGACCTAATTCGGCTCCTCGGATCAACAAGTACCCACAACTTGATCCGTTTGGTTTATCAAGTCACTTAGTACGCACAATGTGACCCAATTCGAATTCTCGGATCATCAAGCACCAACTCTTTGACTCGATTCGAGTTCTCGAATCATTAAGGCTTGTATTTGACCCCAATTGACTTCTGGGATCAACAAGTCTTCCATTTGACCTAATTCGGCTCCTCGGATCTACAAGTACCCACAACTTGATTCGTTTGGTTTATCATGTCACCTAGTACGCACAATGTGACCCAATTCGGCTTCTCGGATCAACAAGCACCAACTCTTTGACTCGATTCGACTTCTCGAATCATTAAGGCTTGTATTTGACCCCAATTGACTTCTCGGATCAGCAAGTCTTCCATTTGACCGAATTCGGCTCTTCAGATCAACATGTACACACAACTTGATCCATTTGATTTATCAAGTCACTTAGTACGTAGAATGTGACCCGATCTGTCTCCTCGGATCAACAAGCACCAACTCTTTGACTCGATTCGACTTCTCGAATCATTAAGGCTTGTATTTGACCCCAATTGACTTCTCGGATCAACAAGTCTTCCATTTGACCGAATTCGGCTCTTCAGATCAACATGTACCCACAACATGATCCGTTTGATTCATCAAGTCACTTAGTACGTAGAATGTGACCCGATTTGGCTCCTCGGATCAACAAGCACCAACTCTTTGACTCGATTCGACTTCTCGAATCATTAACGCTTGCATTTGACCCTAATTGACTTCTGGGATCAACAAGTCTTCCATATGACCTAATTCGGCTCCTCGGATCAACAAGTACCCCCAACTTGATCCGTTTGGTTTATCAAGTCACTAAGTACGCACAATGTGACCCTATTCGGCTTCTCGGATCAACAAGCACCAACTATTTGACTCGATTCGACTTCTCGAATCATTAAGGCTTGTATTTAACCCCAATTGACTTCTCGGATCAACAACTCTTCCATTCTACCCATATCGGCTTCTCGGAGCAACAAGTACCCACAACTTGATCCGTTTGTTTATCACGTCACAAAGTACGCACAATGTGACCCAATTCGGCTTCTCGGATCAACAAGCACCAACTCTTTGACTCGATTCGACTTCTCGAATCATTAAGGCTTATATTTGACCCCAATTGACTTCTCGGATCAACAAGTCTTCCATTTGACCGAATTCAACTCATCGGATCAACAAGTACCCACAACTTGATCCGTTTCGTTTATCAAGTCACTAAGTACGCACAATGTGACCCTATTCGGCTTCTCGGATCAACAAGCACCAATTATTTGACTCGATTCGACTTCTCGAATCATTAAGGCTTGTATTTGACCCAAATTGACTTCTCGGATCAACAACTCTTCCATTCTACCCAATTCAGCTTCTCGGAGCAACAAGTACCCACAACTTGATCCGTTTGTTTCATCACTTCACAAAGTACGCACAATGTGACCCAATTCAGCTTCTCGGATCAACAAGCACCAACTCTTTGACTCGATTCGAGTTCTCGAATCATTAAGGCTTGTATTTGACCCCAATTGACTTCTCGGATCAACAAGTCTTCCATTTGACCTAATTCGGCTCCTCGGATCAACAAGTACCCACAACTTGATCCGTTTGGTTTATCAAGTCACTTAGTACGCACAATGTGACCCAATTCGAATTCTCGGATCATCAAGCACCAACTCTTTGACTCGATTCGAGTTCTCGAATCATTAAGGCTTGTATTTGACCCCAATTGACTTCTGGGATCAACAAGTCTTCCATTTGACCTAATTCGGCTCCTCGGATCAACAAGTACCCACAACTTGATTCGTTTGGTTTATCATGTCACCTAGTACGCACAATGTGACCCAATTCGGCTTCTCGGATCAACAAGCACCAACTCTTTGACTCGATTCGACTTCTCGAATCATTAAGGCTTGTATTTGACCCCAATTGACTTCTCGGATCAGCAAGTCTTCCATTTGACCGAATTCGGCTCTTCAGATCAACATGTACCCACAACTTGATCCATTTGATTTATCAAGTCACTTAGTACGTAGAATGTGACCCGATTTGGCTCCTCGGATCAACAAGCACCAACTCTTTGACTCGATTCGACTTCTCGAATCATTAAGGCTTGTATTTGACCCCAATTGACTTCTCGGATCAACAAGTCTTCCATTTGACCGAATTCAACTCCTCGGATCAACAAGTACCCACAACTTGATCCGTTTGGTTTATCAAGTCACTTAGTACGCACAATGTGACCCGATTCGGCTTCTCGGATCAACAAGCACCAACTCTTTGACTAGATTCGACTTCTCGAATCATTAAGGCTTGTATTTGACCCAAATTGACTTCTCGGATCAACAACTCTTCCATTCTACCCAATTCAGCTTCTCAGAGCAACAAGTACCCACAACTTGATCCGTTTGTTTCATCACGTCACAAAGTACGCACAATGTGACCCAATTCAGCTTCTCGGATCAACAAGCACCAACTCTTTGACTCGATTCGAGTTCTCGAATCATTAAGGCTTGTATTTGACCCCAATTGACTTCTGGGATCAACAAGTCTTCCATTTGACCTAATTCGGCTCCTCGGATCAACAAGTACCCATAACTTGATCCGTTTGGTTTATCAAGTCACTTAGTACGCACAATGTGACCCAATTCGAATTCTCGGATCATCAAGCACCAACTCTTTGACTCGATTCGAGTTCTCGAATCATTAAGGCTTGTATTTGACCCCAATTGTCTTCTGGGATCAACAAGTCTTCCATTTGACCTAATTCGGCTCCTCGGATCAACAAGTACCCACAACTTGATTCGTTTGGTTTATCATGCCACCTAGTACGCACAATGTGACCCAATTCGGCTTCTCGGATCAACAAGCACCAACTCTTTGACTCGATTCGACTTCTCGAATCATTAAGGCTTGTATTTGACCCCAATTGACTTCTCGGATCAGCAAGTCTTCCATTTGACCGAATTCGGCTCTTCAGATCAACATGTACACACAACTTGATCCATTTGATTTATCAAGTCACTTAGTACGTAGAATGTGACCCGATTTGGCTCCTCGGATCAACAAGCACCAACTCTTTGACTCGATTCGACTTCTCGAATCATTAAGGCTTGTATTTGACCCCAATTGACTTCTCGGATCAACAAGTCTTCCATTTGACCGAATTCGGCTCTTCAGATCAACATGTACCCACAACATGATCCGTTTGATTCATCAAGTCACTTAGTACGTAGAATGTGACCCGATTTAGCTCCTCGGATCAACAAGCACCAACTCTTTGACTCGATTCGACTTCTCGAATCATTAACGCTTGCATTTGACCCTAATTGACTTCTGGGATCAACAAGTCTTCCATATGACCTAATTCGGCTCCTCGGATCAACAAGTACCCCCAACTTGATCCGTTTGGTTTATCAAGTCACTAAGTACGCACAATGTGACCCTATTCGGCTTCTCGGATCAACAAGCACCAACTATTTGACTCGATTCGACTTCTCGAATCATTAAGGCTTGTATTTAACCCCAATTGACTTCTCGGATCAACAACTCTTCCATTCTACCCATATCGGCTTCTCGGAGCAACAAGTACCCACAACTTGATCCGTTTGTTTATCACGTCACAAAGTACGCACAATGTGACCCAATTCGGCTTCTCGGATCAACAAGCACCAACTCTTTGACTCGATTCGACTTCTCGAATCATTAAGGCTTATATTTGACCCCAATTGACTTCTCGGATCAACAAGTCTTCCATTTGACCGAATTCAACTCCTCGGATCAACAAGTACCCACCACTTGATCCGTTTGGTTTATCAAGTCACTTAGTACGCACAATGTGACCCGATTTGGCTTCTCGGATCAACAAGCACCAACTCTTTGACTAGATTCGACTTCTCGAATCATTAAGGCTTGTATTTGACCCAAATTGACTTCTCGGATCAACAACTCTTCCATTATACCCAATTCAGCTTCTCGGAGCAACAAGTACCCACAACTTGATCCGTTTGTTTCATCACGTCACAAAGTACGCACAATGTGACCCAATTCAGCTTCTCGGATCAACAAGCACCAACTCTTTGACTCGATTCGAGTTCTCGAATCATTAAGGCTTGTATTTGACCCCAATTGACTTCTGGGATCAACAAGTCTTCCATTTGACCTAATTCGGCTCCTCGGATCAACAAGTACCCACAACTTGATCCGTTTGGTTTATCAAGTCACTTAGTACGCACAATGTGACCCAATTCGAATTCTCGGATCATCAAGCACCAACTCTTTGACTCGATTCGAGTTCTCGAATCATTAAGGCTTGTATTTGACCCCAATTGACTTCTGGGATCAACAAGTCTTCCATTTGACCTAATTCGGCTCCTCGGATCAACAAGTACCCACAACTTGATTCGTTTGGTTTATCATGTCACCTAGTACGCATAATGTGACCCAATTCGGCTTCTCGGATCAACAAGCACCAACTCTTTGACTCGATTCGACTTCTCGAATCATTAAGGCTTGTATTTGACCCCAATTGACTTCTCGGATCAGCAAGTCTTCCATTTGACCGAATTCGGCTCTTCAGATCAACATGTACACACAACTTGATCCATTTGATTTATCAAGTCACTTAGTACGTAGAATGTGACCCGATCTGTCTCCTCGGATCAACAAGCACCAACTCTTTGACTCGATTCGACTTCTCGAATCATTAAGGCTTGTATTTGACCCCAATTGACTTCTCGGATCAACAAGTCTTCCATTTGACCGAATTCGGCTCTTCAGATCAACATGTACCCACAACATGATCCGTTTGATTCATCAAGTCACTTAGTACGTAGAATGTGACCCGATTTGGTTCCTCGGATCAACAAGCACCAACTCTTTGACTCGATTCGACTTCTCGAATCATTAACGCTTGCATTTGACCCTAATTGACTTCTGGGATCAACAAGTCTTCCATATGACCTAATTCGGCTCCTCGGATCAACAAGTACCCCCAACTTGATCCGTTTGGTTTATCAAGTCACTAAGTACGCACAATGTGACCCGATTCGGCTTCTCGGATCAACAAGCACCAACTCTTTGACTAGATTCGACTTCTCGAATCATTAAGGCTTGTATTTGACCCAAATTGACTTCTCGGATCAACAACTCTTCCATTCTACCCAATTCAGCTTCTCAGAGCAACAAGTACCCACAACTTGATCCGTTTGTTTCATCACGTCACAAAGTACGCACAATGTGACCCAATTCAGCTTCTCGGATCAACAAGCACCAACTCTTTGACTCGATTCGAGTTCTCGAATCATTAAGGCTTGTATTTGACCCCAATTGACTTCTGGGATCAACAAGTCTTCCATTTGACCTAATTCGGCTCCTCGGATCAACAAGTACCCATAACTTGATCCGTTTGGTTTATCAAGTCACTTAGTACGCACAATGTGACCCAATTCGAATTCTCGGATCATCAAGCACCAACTCTTTGACTCGATTCGAGTTCTCGAATCATTAAGGCTTGTATTTGACCCCAATTGTCTTCTGGGATCAACAAGTCTTCCATTTGACCTAATTCGGCTCCTCGGATCAACAAGTACCCACAACTTGATTCGTTTGGTTTATCATGCCACCTAGTACGCACAATGTGACCCAATTCGGCTTCTCGGATCAACAAGCACCAACTCTTTGACTCGATTCGACTTCTCGAATCATTAAGGCTTGTATTTGACCCCAATTGACTTCTCGGATCAGCAAGTCTTCCATTTGACCGAATTCGGCTCTTCAGATCAACATGTACACACAACTTGATCCATTTGATTTATCAAGTCACTTAGTACGTAGAATGTGACCCGATTTGGCTCCTCGGATCAACAAGCACCAACTCTTTGACTCGATTCGACTTCTCGAATCATTAAGGCTTGTATTTGACCCCAATTGACTTCTCGGATCAACAAGTCTTCCATTTGACCGAATTCGGCTCTTCAGATCAACATGTACCCACAACATGATCCGTTTGATTCATCAAGTCACTTAGTACGTAGAATGTGACCCGATTTAGCTCCTCGGATCAACAAGCACCAACTCTTTGACTCGATTCGACTTCTCGAATCATTAACGCTTGCATTTGACCCTAATTGACTTCTGGGATCAACAAGTCTTCCATATGACCTAATTCGGCTCCTCGGATCAACAAGTACCCCCAACTTGATCCGTTTGGTTTATCAAGTCACTAAGTACGCACAATGTGACCCTATTCGGCTTCTCGGATCAACAAGCACCAACTATTTGACTCGATTCGACTTCTCGAATCATTAAGGCTTGTATTTAACCCCAATTGACTTCTCGGATCAACAACTCTTCCATTCTACCCATATCGGCTTCTCGGAGCAACAAGTACCCACAACTTGATCCGTTTGTTTATCACGTCACAAAGTACGCACAATGTGACCCAATTCGGCTTCTCGGATCAACAAGCACCAACTCTTTGACTCGATTCGACTTCTCGAATCATTAAGGCTTATATTTGACCCCAATTGACTTCTCGGATCAACAAGTCTTCCATTTGACCGAATTCAACTCCTCGGATCAACAAGTACCCACCACTTGATCCGTTTGGTTTATCAAGTCACTTAGTACGCACAATGTGACCCGATTTGGCTTCTCGGATCAACAAGCACCAACTCTTTGACTAGATTCGACTTCTCGAATCATTAAGGCTTGTATTTGACCCAAATTGACTTCTCGGATCAACAACTCTTCCATTATACCCAATTCAGCTTCTCGGAGCAACAAGTACCCACAACTTGATCCGTTTGTTTCATCACGTCACAAAGTACGCACAATGTGACCCAATTCAGCTTCTCGGATCAACAAGCACCAACTCTTTGACTCGATTCGAGTTCTCGAATCATTAAGGCTTGTATTTGACCCCAATTGACTTCTGGGATCAACAAGTCTTCCATTTGACCTAATTCGGCTCCTCGGATCAACAAGTACCCACAACTTGATCCGTTTGGTTTATCAAGTCACTTAGTACGCACAATGTGACCCAATTCGAATTCTCGGATCATCAAGCACCAACTCTTTGACTCGATTCGAGTTCTCGAATCATTAAGGCTTGTATTTGACCCCAATTGACTTCTGGGATCAACAAGTCTTCCATTTGACCTAATTCGGCTCCTCGGATCAACAAGTACCCACAACTTGATTCGTTTGGTTTATCATGTCACCTAGTACGCACAATGTGACCCAATTCGGCTTCTCGGATCAACAAGCACCAACTCTTTGACTCGATTCGACTTCTCGAATCATTAAGGCTTGTATTTGACCCCAATTGACTTCTCGGATCAGCAAGTCTTCCATTTGACCGAATTCGGCTCTTCAGATCAACATGTACACACAACTTGATCCATTTGATTTATCAAGTCACTTAGTACGTAGAATGTGACCCGATCTGTCTCCTCGGATCAACAAGCACCAACTCTTTGACTCGATTCGACTTCTCGAATCATTAAGGCTTGTATTTGACCCCAATTGACTTCTCGGATCAACAAGTCTTCCATTTGACCGAATTCGGCTCTTCAGATCAACATGTACCCACAACATGATCCGTTTGATTCATCAAGTCACTTAGTACGTAGAATGTGACCCGATTTGGCTCCTCGGATCAACAAGCACCAACTCTTTGACTCGATTCGACTTCTCGAATCATTAACGCTTGCATTTGACCCTAATTGACTTCTGGGATCAACAAGTCTTCCATATGACCTAATTCGGCTCCTCGGATCAACAAGTACCCCCAACTTGATCCGTTTGGTTTATCAAGTCACTAAGTACGCACAATGTGACCCTATTCGGCTTCTCGGATCAACAAGCACCAACTATTTGACTCGATTCGACTTCTCGAATCATTAAGGCTTGTATTTAACCCCAATTGACTTCTCGGATCAACAACTCTTCCATTCTACCCATATCGGCTTCTCGGAGCAACAAGTACCCACAACTTGATCCGTTTGTTTATCACGTCACAAAGTACGCACAATGTGACCCAATTCGGCTTCTCGGATCAACAAGCACCAACTCTTTGACTCGATTCGACTTCTCGAATCATTAAGGCTTGTATTTGACCCCAATTGACTTCTCGGATCAACAAGTCTTCCATTTGACCGAATTCAACTCATCGGATCAACAAGTACCCACCACTTGATTCGTTTGGTTTATCAAGTCACTTAGTACGCACAATGTGACCCGATTCGGCTTCTCGGATCAACAAGCACCAACTCTTTGACTAGATTCGACTTCTCGAATCATTAAGGCTTGTATTTGACCCAAATTGACTTCTCGGATCAACAACTCTTCCATTCTACCCAATTCAGCTTCTCGGAGGAACAAGTACCCACAACTTGATCCGTTTGTTTCATCACGTCACACAGTACGCACAATGTGACCCAATTCAGCTTCTCGGATCAACAAGCACCAACTCTTTGACTCGATTCGAGTTCTCGAATCATTAAGGCTTGTATTTGACCCCAATTGACTTCTGGGATCAACAAGTCTTCTATTTGACCTAATTCGGCTCCTCGGATCAACAAGTACCCACAACTTGATCCGTTTGGTTTATCAAGTCACTTAGTACGCACAATGTGACCCAATTCGAATTCTCGGATCATCAAGCACCAACTCTTTGACTCGATTCGAGTTCTCGAATCATTAAGGCTTGTATTTGACCCCAATTGACTTCTGGGATCAACAAGTCTTCCATTTGACCTAATTCGGCTCCTCGGATCAACAAGTACCCACAACTTGATTCGTTTGGTTTATCATGTCACCTAGTACGCACAATGTGACCCAATTCGACTTCTCGGATCAACAAGCACCAACTCTTTGACTCGATTCGACTTCTCGAATCATTAAGGCTTGTATTTGACCCCAATTGACTTCTCGGATCAGCAAGTCTTCCATTTGACCGAATTCGGCTCTTCAGATCAACATGTACCCACAACTTGATCCATTTGATTTATCAAGTCACTTAGTACGTAGAATGTGACCCGATTTGGCTCCTCGGATCAACAAGCACCAACTCTTTGACTCGATTCGACTTCTCGAATCATTAAGGCTTGTATTTGACCCCAATTGACTTCTCGGATCAACAAGTCTTCCATTTGACCGAATTCGGCTCTTCAGATCAACATCTACCCACAACATGATCCGTTTGATTCATCAAGTCACTTACTACGTAGAATGTGACCCGATTTGGCTCCTCGGATCAACAAGCACCAACTCTTTGACTCGATTCGACTTCTCGAATCATTAACGCTTGCATTTGACCCTAATTGACTTCTGGGATCAACAAGTCTTCCATATGACCTAATTCGGCTCCTCGGATCAACAAGTACCCCCAACTTGATCCGTTTGGTTTATCAAGTCACTAAGTACGCACAATGTGACCCTATTCGGCTTCTCAGATCAACAAGCACCAACTATTTGACTCGATTCGACTTCTCGAATCATTAAGGCTTGTATTTAACCCCAATTGACTTCTCGGATCAACAACTCTTCCATTCTACCCATATCGGCTTCTCGGAGCAACAAGTACCCACAACTTGATCCGTTTGTTTATCACGTCACAAAGTACGCACAATGTGACCCTATTCGGCTTCTCGGATCAACAAGCACCAACTCTTTGACTCGATTCGACTTCTCGAATCATTAAGGCTTGTATTTGACCCCAATTGACTTCTCGGATCAACAAGTCTTCCATTTGACCGAATTCAACTCCTCGGATCAACAAGTACCCACCACTTGATTCGTTTGGTTTATCAAGTCACTTAGTACGCACAATGTGACCCGATTCGGCTTCTCGGATCAACAAGCACCAACTCTTTGACTAGATTCGACTTCTCGAATCATTAAGGCTTGTATTTGACCCAAATTGACTTCTCGGATCAACAACTCTTCCATTCTACCCAATTCGGCTTCTCGGAGCAACAAGTACCCACAACTTGATCCGTTTGTTTCATCACGTCACAAAGTACGCACAATGTGACCCAATTCAGCTTCTCGGATCAACAAGCACCAACTCTTTGACTCGATTCGAGTTCTCGAATCATTAAGGCTTGTATTTGACCCCAATTGACTTCTCGGATCAACAAGTCTTCCATTTGACCTAATTCGGCTCCTCGGATCAACAAGTACCCACAACTTGATCCGTTTGGTTTATCAAGTCACTTAGTACGCACAATGTGACCCAATTCGAATTCTCGGATCATTAAGCACCAACTCTTTGACTCGATTCGAGTTCTCGAATCATTAAGGTTTGTATTTGACCCCAATTGACTTCTGGGATCAACAAGTCTTCCATTTGACCTACTTCGGCTCCTCGGATCAACAAGTACCCACAACTTGATTCGTTTGGTTTATCATGTCACCTAGTACGCACCATGTGACCCAATTCGACTTCTCGGATCAACAAGCAACAACTCTTTGACTCGATTCGACTTCTCGAATCATTAAGGCTTGTATTTGACCCCAATTGACTTCTCGGATCAGCAAGTCTTCCATTTGACCGAATTCGGCTCTTCAGATCAACATGTACCCACAACTTGATCCATTTGATTTATCAAGTCACTTAGTACGTAGAATGTGACCCGATTTGGCTCCTCGGATCAACAAGCACCAACTCTTTGACTCGATTCGACTTCTCGAATCATTAAGGCTTGTATTTGACCCCAATTGACTTCTCGGATCAACAAGTCTTCCATTTGACCGAATTCGGCTCTTAAGATCAACATGTACCCACAACATGATCCGTTTGATTCATCAAGTCACTTAGTACGCAGAATGTGACCCGATTTGGCTCCTCGGATCAACAAGCACCAACTCTTTGACTCGATTCGACTTCTCGAATCATTAACGCTTGCATTTGACCCTAATTGACTTCTGGGATCAACAAGTCTTCCATATGACCTAATTCGGCTCCTCGGATCAACAAGTACCCCCCAACTTGATCCGTTTGGTTTATCAAGTCACTAAGTACGCACAATGTGACCCTATTCGCTTCTCGGATCAACAAGCACCAATTATTTGACTCGATTCGACTTCTCGAATCATTAAGGCTTGTATTTAACCCCAATTGACTTCTCGGATCAACAACTCTTCCATTCTACCCATATCGGCTCCTCGGAGCAACAAGTACCCACAACTTGATCCGTTTGTTTATCACGTCACAAAGTACGCACAATGTGACCCAATTCGGCTTCTCGGATCAACAAGCACCAACTCTTTGACTCGATTCGACTTCTCGAATCATTAAGGCTTGTATTTGACCCCAATTGACTTCTCGGATCAACAAGTCTTCCATTTGACCTAATTCGGCTCCTCGGATCAACAAGTACCCACAACTTGATTCGTTTGGTTTATCATGTCACCTAGTACACACAATGTGACCCAATTCGGCTTCTCGGACCAACAAGCACCAACTCTTTGACTCGATTCGACTTCTCGAATCATTAAGGCTTGTATTTGACCCCAATTGACTTCTCGGATCAGCAAGTCATCCATTTGACCGAATTCGGCTCTTCAGATCAACATGTACCCACAACTTGATCCATTTGATTTATCAAGTCACTTAGTACGTAGAATGTGACCCGATTTGGCTCCTCGGATCAACAAGCACCAACTCTTTGACTCGATTCGACTTCTCGAATCATTAAGGCTTGTATTTGACCCCAATTGACTTCTCGGATCAATAAGTCTTCCATTTGACCAAATTCGGCTCTTCAGATCAACATGTACCCACAACATGATCCGTTTGATTCATCAAGTCACTTAGTACGCAGAATGTGACCCGATTTGGCTCCTCGGATCAACAAGCACCAACTCTTTGACTCTATTCGACTTCTCGAATCATTAACGCTTGCATTTGACCCTAATTGACTTCTGGGATCAACAAATCCTCCATATGACCTAATTCGGCTCCTCGGATCAACAAGTACCCCCAACTTGATCCGTTTGGTTTATCAAGTCACTAAGTACGCACAATGTGACCCTATTCGGCTTCTCGGATCAACAAGCACCAACTATTTGACTCGATTCGACTTCTCGAATCATTAAGGCTTGTATTTAACCCCAATTGACTTCTCGGATCAACAACTCTTCCATTCTACCCATATCGGCTTCTCGGAGCAACAAGTACCCACAACTTGATCCGTTTGTTTATCACGTCACAAAGTACGCACAATGTGACCTAATTCGGCTTCTCGGATCAACAAGCACCAACTCTTTGACTCGATTCGACTTCTCGAATCATTAAGGCTTGTATTTGACCCCAATTGACTTCTCGGATCAACAAGTCTTCCATCTGACCGAATTCAACTCCTCGGATCAACAAGTACCCACAACTTGATCCGTTTGGTTTATCAAGTCACTTAGTACGCACAATGTGACCCAATTCGGCTTCTCGGATCAACAAGCACCAACTCCTTGACTAGATTCGACTTCTCGAATCATTAAGGCTTGTATATGACCCAAATTGACTTCTCGGATCAACAACTCTTCCATTCTACCCAATTCAGCTTCTCGGAGCAACAAGTACCCACAACTTGATCCGTTTGTTTCATCACGTCACAAAGTACGCACAATGTGACCCAATTCAGCTTCTCGGATCAACAAGCACCAACTCTTTGACTCGATTCGAGTTCTCGAATCATTAACGCTTGTATTTGACCCCAATTGACTTCTGGGATCAACAAGTCTTCAATTTGACCTAATTCGGCTCCTCGGATCAACAAGTACCCACAACTTGATCCGTTTGGTTTATCAAGTCACTTAGTACGCACAATGTGACCCAATTCGAATTCTCGGATCATCAAGCACCAACTCTTTGACTCGATTCGAGTTCTCGAATCATTAAGGCTTGTATTTGACCCCAATTGACTTCTGGGATCAACAAGTCTTCCATTTGACCTAATTCGGCTCCTCGGATCAACAAGTACCCACAACTTGATTCGTTTGGTTTATCATGTCACCTAGTACGCACAATGTGACCAATTTCGGCTTCTCAGATCAACAAGCACCAACTCTTTGACTCGATTCGACTTCTCGAATCATTAAGGCTTGTATTTGACCCCAATTGACTTCTCGGATCAGCAAGTCTTCCATTTGACCGAATTCGGCTCTTCAGATCAACATGTACCCACAACTTGATCTATTTAATTTATCAAGTCACTTAGTACGTAGAATGTGACCCGATTTGGCTCCTCGGATCAACAAGCACCAACTCTTTGACTCGATTCGACTTCTCGAATTATTAACGCTTGTATTTAACCCTAATTGACTTCTAGGATCAACAAGTCTTCCATTTGACCCTATTCGGCTTCTCTGATCAACACATATCCATAACTTGATTAGTTTGATTCATCAAGTCACAAAGTACGCATAATGTGACCCGATTCGGTTTCTCGGATCAACAAGCACCAACTATTTGACTCGATTCGACTTTTCGAATCATTAAGTCTTGTATTTGACCCCAATTGACTTCTCGGATCAACAAGTCTGCCATATGACCTAATTCGGCTTCTCGGATCAACAAGTACCCACAACTTGATCCGTTTCGTTTATCAAGTCACTAAGTACGCACAATGTGACCCTATTCGGCTTCTCGGATCAACAAGCACCAACTATTTGACTCGATTCGACTTCTCGAATCATTAAGGCTTGTATTTAACCCCAATTGACTTCTCGGACCAACAACTCTTCCATTCTACCGATATCGGCTTCTCGGAGCAACAAGTACCCACAACTTGATCCGTTTGTTTTATCACGTCACAAAGTACGCACAATGTGACCCAATTCGGCTTCTCGGATCAACAAGGACCAACTCTTTGACTCGATTCGAGCTCTCGAATCATTAAGGCTTGTATGTGACCCTAGTTGACTTCTGGGATCAACAAGTCTTCCATTTGACCTAATTTGGCTCCTCGGATCAACAAGTACCCACAACTTGATTCGTTTGGTTTATCAAGTCACTTAGTACGCACAATGTGACCCAATTCGGCTTCTCGGATCAACAAGCACCAACTCTTTAACTCGATTCGATTTCTCGAATCATTAAGGCTTGTATTTGACCCCAATTGACTTCTCGGATCAACAAGTCTTCCATTTGACCAAATTCAGCTCCTCGGATCAACAAGTACCCACAACTTGAACCGTTTTGTTTATCAAGTCACTTAGTACGCACAATGTGACCCGATTCGGCTTCTCGGATCAACAAGCACCAACTCTTTGACTAGATTCGACTTCTCAAATCATTAAGGCTTGTATTTGACCCCAATTGACTTCTCGGATCAACAAGTCTTCCATTTGACCAAATTCAGCTCCTCGGATCAACAAGTACCCACAACTGATCCGTTTGGTTTATCAAGTCACTTAGTACGCACAATGTTACCCGATTCGGCTTCTCGGATGAACAAGCACCAAGTCTTTGACTAGATTCGACTTCTCGAATCATTAAGGCTTGTATTTGACCCCAATTTACTTCTCGGATCAACAACTATTCCATTCTACCCAATTCAGCTTCTCGGAGCAACAAGTACCCACAACTTGATCCGTTTGTTTCATCACATCACAAAGTACGCACAATATAACCCAATTCGGCTTCTCGGATCAACAAGCACTAACTCATTGACTCGATTCGAGCTCTCGAATCATTAAGGCTTGTATTTGACCCCAATTGACTTCTAGGATCAACAAGTCTTCCATTTGACCTAGTTCGGCTCCTCGGATCAACAAGTACCCACAACTTGATCCGTTTAGTTTATCAAGTCACTTAGTACGCACAATGTGACCCAATTCTAATTCTCGGATCATCAAGCACCAACTCTTTGACTCGATTCGAGTTCTCGAATCATTAAGGCTTGTATTTGACCCCAATTGACTTCTGGGATCAACAAGTCTTCCATTTGACCTAATTCGGCTCCTCGGATCAACAAGTACCCACAATTTGATTCGTTTGGTTTATCATGTCACCTAGTACGCACAATGTGACCAATTTCGGCTTCTCGGATCAACAAGCACCAACTCTTTGACTCGATTCGACTTCTCGAATCATTAAGGCTTGTATTTGACCCCAATAGACTTCTCGGATCAGCAAGTCTTCCATTTGACCGAATTCGGCTCTTCAGATCAACATGTACCCACAACTTGATCCATTTAATTTATCAAGTCACTTAGCACGTAGAATGTGACCCGATTTGGCTCCTCGGATCAACAAGCACCAACTCTTTGACTCGATTCGACTTCTCGAATTATTAACGCTTGTATTTAACCCTAATTGACTTCTAGGATCAACAAGTCTTCCATTTGACCCTATTCGGCTTCTCTGATCAACACATATCCATAACTTGATTAGTTTGATTCATCAAGTCACAAAGTACGCACAATGTGACCCGATTCGGTTTCTCGGATCAACAAGCACCAACTATTTGACTCGATTCGACTTTTCGAATCATTAAGTCTTGTATTTGACCCCAATTGACTTCTCGGATCAACAAGTCTTCCATATGACCTAATTCGGCTTCTCGGATCAACAAGTACCCACAACTTGATCCGTTTGGTTTATCAAGTCACTAAGTACGCACAATGTGACCCTATTCGGCTTCTCGGATCAACAAGCACCAACTATTTGACTCGATTCGACTTCTCGAATCATTAAGGCTTGTATTTAACCCCAATTGACTTCTCGGACCAACAACTCTTCCATTCTACCGATATCGGCTTCTCGGAGCAACAAGTACCCACAACTTGATCCGTTTGTTTTATCACGTCACAAAGTACGCACAATGTGACCCAATTCGGCTTCTCGGATCAACAAGGACCAACTCTTTGACTCGATTCGAGCTCTCGAATCATTAAGGCTTGTATGTGACCCTAATTGACTTCTGGGATCAACAAGTCTTCCATTTGACCTAATTTGGCTCCTCGGATCAACAAGTACCCACAACTTGATTCGTTTGGTTTATCAAGTCACTTAGTACGCACAATGTGACCCAATTCGGCTTCTCGGATCAACAAGCACCAACTCTTTAACTCGATTCGATTTCTCGAATCATTAAGGCTTGTATTTGACCCCAATTGACTTCTCGGATCAACAAGTCTTCCATTTGACCGAATTCAGCTCCTCGGATCAACAAGTACCCACAACTTGAACCGTTTTGTTTATCAAGTCACTTAGTACGCACAATGTGACCCGATTCGGCTTCTCGGATCAACAAGCACCAACTCTTTGACTAGATTCGACTTCTCAAATCATTAAGGCTTGTATTTGACCCCAATTGACTTCTCGGATCAACAAGTCTTCCATTTGACCGAATTCAGCTCCTCGGATCAAAAAGTACCCACAACTGATCCGTTTGGTTTATCAAGTCACTTAGTACGCACAATGTTACCCGATTCGGCTTCTCGGATGAACAAGCACCAATTCTTTGACTAGATTCGACTTCTCGAATCATTAAGGCTTGTATTTGACCCCAATTTACTTCTCGGATCAACCACTATTCCATTCTACCCAATTCAGCTTCTCGGAGCAACAAGTACCCACAACTTGATCCGTTTGTTTCATCACGTCACAAAGTACGCACAATATAACCCAATTCGGCTTCTCGGATCAACAAGCACCAACTCATTGACTCGATTCGAGCTCTCGAATCATTAAGGCTTGTATTTGACCCCAATTGACTTCTAGGATCAACAAGTCTTCCATTTGACCTAATTCGGCTCCTCGGATCAACAAGTACCCACAACTTGATCCGTTTGGTTTATCAAGTCACTTAGTACGCACAATGTGACCCAATTCTAATTCTCGGATCATCAAGCACCAACTCTTTGACTCGATTCGAGTTCTCGAATCATTAAGGCTTGTATTTGACCCCAATAGACTTCTGGGATCAACAAGTCTTCCATTTGACCTAATTCGGCTCCTCGGATCAACAAGTACCCACAATTTGATTCGTTTGGTTTATCATGTCACCTAGTACGCACAATGTGACCCAATTCGGCTTCTCGGATCAACAAGCACCAACTCTTTGACTCGATTCGACTTCTCGAATCATTAAGGCTTGTATTTGACCCCAATTGACTTCTCGGATTAGCAAGTCTTCCATTTGACCAAATTCGGCTCTTCAGATCAACATGTACCCACAACTTGATCCATTTGATTTATCAAGTCACTTAGTACATAGAATGTGACCCGATTTGTGAGGTGGTGTTCAATATCATCGAGTGAGCTATACTTTGTAATATGGTGTGTTGGGAATACGGAACCGGAATCAGGGAGTGAAGAACCGGAGGATTGAACCGGATTTTAACATCAAGAAGTCAAGCTGTTCAGAATAAACCGGGTTCGAGGCAGTTGAAGATAACCATCATTTGTGACGAAGCAGTTGCAGAATTGTGACGAAGAAAACCGTCACTTTTGTCCGGTAGCTGAGCTCAACTTGTTTCAGTTAGAACTTCCTGTACAGTTGCATTCGAGCTACAATCCATATATCATTGAGAAGCTCTCATTGAGGAGAAGGTCACTACGTTGAGTAATTTCCCTGTTTCTTAGATTAGAGAGAGAATTTTTAGATTGAGCGTTCGTGCCCTAATTTGTCAACAGAATTGGGCATTTCACTTCTTGAGTGTATTCTCTGTAATTGATTGGATTTCTTAGTGGATTGGGGTGTGTCTTGCCTCCGTGGATGTAGTTCATCTTGAACGAACCACGTTAAATCGGTGTTTGATTCATTTCAAGTTCCTGTTCTGCGCAAGTTCAGTTCGGTCACAACTCTGGCCGAATTGTGTGTTTGAATTCAGATTATTTTTCTTTGTACATTTCCAGATTCTTAGGAGTTATGTGTTTCTGAGTTGTTCTTCACTAACAAGTGGCGCCGTCTCTGGGAAACAACTCTCACAGCTTGAAGAAGGGAAGGAATGGCTGGTATGAAGATGGACTTTGAGAAGTTTACAGGAAGAAATGATTTCACACTGTGGAAGATCAAGATGAATGCAGTGTTGGTTCACAATGGCCTTGATCTTGCTTTGATACCTCTTGATTCGTGGGAAGAAAGTGAGAAACCCAAGTTTGCATCAGTAGATAAGAAGGCCCTCAGTCTTATCTTTCTGTGTTTGGGTGATAAACCGTTAAGAGAGGTCTCAAGATGCAAGAGTTCCTCAGAAGCATGGAAGAGATTGGAAGATCTGTATCAATCTAAGTCAGTTTCCAACAAGCTGTTCTTGAAGCAGAAGATGTTGGCCTTCAAGATCACTGAAGATAAGGTAATTTCTGATCAACATGATGAGTTCATTAAGATGGTTGAGGAATTGGAAGACCTGGATGTGAAATTGGAGGAGGATGATAAAGCATTGATGGTGTTAAATATTCTTCCAAAATCCATGGAAAGCTTTAAGGATGCCTTGATGTATGGGAGAGATGAGCAGCTATCTTATGATGGAATAGTGAAGGCTCTGAGGTCCAAATGTTTCCAGACTCAAGGTGATAAAGGCATGGTGCAATCTGGAGAAGGTTTGAATGTTAAATTCAAGAAACCTTAGCAAGGCAAGAAGGGACAGAATGCTAAGGATCCCAAGGCAGGAGACTCTAATCCAAAGAAGGGGAATGAATGGGTTGAGAAGAGGAAATGCTTCAAGTGCAAGTAGCCTGGTCACTTGAAGAAGGATTGTCCTAAGAGAAACAAGAAAGGTGGAAATCAAGGGGCAGAAGCTGCTGCCATTGACCATCAAGAAGATCCTCCAGAGGTATTAAATGTTACTGAATCAAGAATGGTAAAGGAATGGGTCTTGGACACAGGCTGCTTGCACTTGAAACAACTCTGTGGGAAACAACTCTCACACCTTGAAGAAGAAAAGGAATGGCTGGTATGAAGATGGATTTTGAGAAGTTTACAGGAAGAAATGATTTCACACTGTGGAAAATCAAGATGAATGCAGTACTGGTTCACAATGGCCTTGATCTTGCATTGATACCTCTGGATTCGTGGGAAGAAAGTGAGAAACCCAAGTTTGCATCAGTGGATAAGAAGGCCCTCAGTCTTATCTTTCTGTGTTTGGGTGATAAACCTTTGAGAGAGGTCTCAAGATGCAAGAGTTCCTCAGAAGCATGGAGGAGATTGGAAGATCTGTATCAATCCAAGTCACTTTCCAACAAGCTGTTCTTGAAGCAGAAGATGTTGGCCTTCAAGATCACTGAAGATAAGGTAATTTCTGATCAACTTGATGAGTTCATTAAGATGGTTGAAGAATTGGAAGACCTGGATGTGAAATTGGAGGAGGATGACAAGGCATTGATGGTGTTAAACATTCTTCCAAAATCCATGGAAAGCTTTAAGGATGCCTTGATGTATGGGAGAGATGAGCAGCTATCTTATGATGGAATAGTGAAGGCTCTGAGGTCTAAATGCTTCCAGACTCAAGGGGATAAAGGCATGGTGCAATCTGGAGAAGGTTTGAATGTCAAATTCAAGAAACCTTGGCAAGGCAAGAAGGGACAGAATGCTAAGGATCCAAAGTCAGGAGATTCTAATCCTAAGAAGGGGAATGAATGGGTTGAGAAGAGGAAATGCTTCAAGTGCAAGCAGCCTGGTCACCTGAAGAAGGATTGTCCTAAGAAAAATAAGAAAGGTGGAAATCAAGGGGTAGAAGCTGCTGCCATTGATCATCAAGAAGATCCTCCAGAGGTATTAAATGTTACTGAATCAAGAATGGTAAAGGAATGGGTCTTGGACACAGGCTGCTCCTTTCATATGTGTCCACACCAGTCATGGTTTGATGAACTGAAAAGAGAAGATGGTGGAAATGTTCTCCTGGGAAATGACCAATCATGTAAGGTCAAAGGAGTTGGATCAGTGAGCATAAGGATGTTTGATGGAGTGGTCAGAGTCATCTCAAATGTAAGATATGTTCCTGGCCTTAAAAGAAATCTTCTATCTCTTGGTTCTTTAGTAACTAGTGGGTATCAGTTTAGCTCAGTAAATGGCATCTTGCATATCACTAAACATGGAAAAATGGTGATAAAAGGTAGACAGCATAATGGGTTGTTTATCTTGATTGGTTCACCTGTTGTTGGGAGTGTGGATATGGTCTTGAGCAGTTCTGAGCTTGTTAAATGGCACAAGAGGCTTGGACACATAGGAGAGAAAGGGTTGAAGGAACTGTCAAGAAGTGGAGTAATTGGAAACATGGGAAATCAAGATCTGGAGTTCTGTGATCAGTGTGCTTTGGGCAAATCCAAGAAGCTGCCCTATGGAAAGGGTGTTCACACAACTCAAGAGCCATTAGATTATGTTCACTCTGACATATGGGGTCCTGCACGGACAGAGTCTCATGGTGGTGCAAGGTATTTCATGTCCTTGATTGATGATTACAGCAAAAAGGTGTGGATCATGTTGATGAAGAATAAGAGTGATGCTTTTCATAAGTTCAAAACATGGTTGATTCAACTGAAAAATGTCAAAGGGAAGAAGCTGAAGCACCTTAGGACTGATAATGGACTGGAATATCTCTCTACTGAGTTTACAAACTTCTGTGAAGAAAGAGGAATCAAGAGACACATGACTGTTCCAATGAATCCTCAACAGAATGGAGTTGCTGAGAGGCTTAATAGGACTCTTCTTGAAAGAGTGAGGTGTATGCTGTTGGATGCAGGGTTGCCAAAGGTATTTTGGGGTGAAACCATTGCTACAGCATGTTATCTCATTAACAGGTCACCCTCATCAGTGATTGGGTTCAAAACACCTGAAGAGGTGTGGAGTGGACAGAAACCAAGTTATGAAGGTTTAAGGGTGTTTGGGTGTCTTGCTTTTGTCCATGTCAAGCAAGACAAGTTAGATGCAAGAGCTCTAAGATGTGTATTTCTTGGATATCCGGATGGAATAAAGGGCTACAGATTGTGGTGTCTAGAGAAAGGAAATCAGAAGATAATCACAAGTAGAGATGTAAAGTTTAATGAGAATGTGATGGCTTACACTTCTACAGGCTCTAAGGAAGAATTTGATGGTGCTAAAGAAATAGAAGAGATATCAATTCAGGTGGAGCATCCTACAGAAGATGATCACACACCTCAACCACAAGAAAATCCACAAGATAGTGATTCATCATCTGAAGAAGAAGTGCAAACTGGACCTTCACAAAATGTTAGAGAATATAGCATTGGAAGGGACAGACCAAGAAGAACATTCAACAGACCTGATTTCTATGGTCAAGCAGGGAGTGTTTACTATGCCTTGAGTGTTGCTGAAGATCTGGAATCACAAGAGCCTAGTAGTTTTAAAGAAGCACTAGACTGTGAAGAAGGAGAACACTGGATTCAGGCAATGAGTGAAGAGATGGAGTCCCTGGAAAAGAATGAGACCTGGATATTGGTGGATAAACCAAGAGGTCAGAAACTTGTAAGCTGTAAATGGATATACAAGAAGAAACTAGAGACAGCAGGATCCAAACAGGTGAGATTTAAAGCAAGATTGGTGGCTAGGGGCTTTACACAAAGAGAAGGAATTGATTTTAATGAAGTTTTCTCTCCAGTGGTAAAGCATTGCTCAATCAGGTTGCTTTTATCAAAAGTTACACAAGAGGACATGGAATTACAACAACTGGATGTAAAGACAGCATTCTTACATGGAGAACTCAATGAGAAGATATATATGAAACAGCCAGAAGGCTTTGTTGTTCCTGAACAAGAAGACAAAGTTTGTTTGCTGAAGAAGTCACTATATGGACTCAAACAAAGTCCAAGACAGTGGAATAAGAGGTTCAATGACTTCATGATCAGTGTTGGCTTTGTGAGAAGTCTTTATGATAGTTGTGTTTACTTCAACAAATGTTCAAAGCAAGATAAAGTCTTCCTTCTACTGTATGTGGATGATATGCTAATTGCCAGCAGGAACAAGAAGAGGGTACAATGGTTGAAGGATAGACTTAACACTGAATTTGACATGAAAGATCTGGGAGAGGCCAAGAAGATTTTGGGCATGAACATTCTAAGAAACAGAGAAGCTGGAGTGCTCTTGTTATCTCAGAAGCAATATCTACAGAAGGTTTTGGAGAGGTTTCATATGCATGAAGCCAAACCTCTCTCCACTCCAGTTAATCTGCAGAAGAAACTCTCCAAAGAACAATGCCCAAAGACTGAAGAGGAAATCATACATATGAGCAATATCCCTTATGCAAGTGGAGTTGGAAGTCTTATGTATGGAATGATTTGTAGTAGGCCTGACTTGCCCTATGCTGTGTCTTTAGTAAGAAGGTTCATGTCAAACCTAGGAGTTGAGCATTGGGAGGCTTTGAAACATGTGATGAGGTATTTGAAAGGATCAGTGAACTTGTCACTGAAGTTTGAAAAGAAAGTGGATGGAAGTACTGATGCATTGGAGGGGTTTGCTGATTCTGATTTTGCAGCAAACATAGACACAAGGAAATCTATTTCTGGATTTGTGTTTACCTTATTTGGAACAGCCATCAGCTGGAGAAGTGTACAACAATCAGTTGTAGCACTGTCAACATCAGAAGCAGAATATATCTCTCTAACTGAAGCTATCAAAGAAGCAATCTGGCTTAAAGGGATTTTGAGGGATTTGGACATCAAGCAGAAGTGTGTGGCAATCTACTGTGATAATCAAAGTGCTCTACACCTTGTGAAACACCAAGCATTTCATGAAAGGTCAAAACACATTGATGTTAGGTTGCATTATGCTAGAGATGTCATTGATTCTGGTTCTGTGGAAGTGAAGAAGGTACACACATTGCATAACCCTGCTGATTTTCTTACTAAGGGTGTACCTGGGAACAAAGTGGAGCATTGTTCGAGCTTGCTGCAGCTTCAGCAATGTCATGAAGAGCATTAACAGAAAGGCAGTGATGAGGCAGGAAGAGGCACACTTGATTCATTGAGGTGGAGATTTGTGAGGTGGTGTTCAATCTCATCAAGTGAGCTATACTTTGTAATATGGTGTGTTGGGAATGTGGAACCGGAATCAGGAAGTGAAGAACCGGAGGTTTGAACCGGGTTTGAGCATCAAGAAGACAAGCTGTTCAGAAAAACCGGGTTCAAGGCAGTTGAGGATAACCGTCATTTGTGACGGAGCAGTTTCAGGATTTGTGACGAAGAAAAGCTTCGTTTTTGTCCGGTAGTTGAGCTCAACTTCATTCAGTTAGAACTTTCTGTACAATTACATTCGAGCTCCAATTCTTATATCATTGTACAGCTCTCATCAAGGAGAAGATCACTACGTCGAGCAATTTCCTTGTTTCTTAGATTAGAGAGAGTATTTTGAGATTGATCGTTTCTGCCCTAATTTGTCAACAGAATTGGGCATTTCGTTTCTTGTGTGTATTCTCTGTAATTGATTGGATTTCTTAGTGGATTGGGGTGTGTCTTGCCTCCGTGGATGTAGTTCATCTTGAACGAACCACGTAAAAGCTGTGTGTGATTCATTTTAGTTCCTGGTCTGCGTAAGTGCAATTCGGTTACATCTTTGGCCGAACTGCATGTGTGTTTTTCAAATTGATCTTTGTGCAAATTCCAGATTCTGTTTAGTTGTGTGTTTAAGAGTTGAGTTCATTAACAAAATCAAAACCTGGAGTTCTGTGATCAGTGTGCTTTGGGCAAATCCAAGAAGCTGCCCTATGGAAAGGGGGTTCACACAACTCAAGAGCCATTAGATTATGTTCACTCTGACATATGGGGTCCTGCAAGGACAGAGACTCATGGTGGTGCAAGATATTTCATGTCCTTGATTGATGATTACAGCAGAAAGGTGTGGATCATGTTGATGAAGAATAAGAGTGATGCTTTTCATAAGTTCAAAACATGGTTGATTCAACTGGAAAATGTCAAAGGAAAGAAGCTGAAGCACCTTAGGACTGATAATAGACTGGAATATCTCTCTACTGAGTTCACAAACTTCTGTGAAGAAAGAGGAATCAAGAGACACAGGACTGTCCTAATGCTGGGTTGCCAAAGGTATTTTGGGGTGAAACCATTGCTACAGCCTGTTATCTCATTAACAGGTCACCCTCATTAGTGATTGGGTTCAAAACACCTGAAGAGGTGTGGAGTGGACAGAAACCAAGTTATGAAGGTTTAAGGGTGTTTGGTTGTCTTGCCTTTGTCCATGTCAAGCAAGACAAGTTAGATGCAAGAGCTCTAAGATGTGTATTTGTTGGATATCCAGATGGAATAAAGGGCTACAGATTGTGGTGTCTAGAGAAGGGAAATCAGAAGATAATCATAAGTAGAGATGTAAAGTTTAATGAGAATGTGATGGCTTATACTTCTACAGGCTCTAAGGAAGAATTTGATGGTGCCAAAGAGACAGAAGAGATATCAATTCAGGTGGAGCATCCTGCTGAAGATGATCACACACCTCAACCACAATAAAATCTACAAGATAGTGATTCATCATCTGAAGAAGAAGTACAAGCTGGAGCTTCACAAAATGTTAGAGAATACAGCATTGGAAGGGACAGGCCTAGAAGAACAATCAACAGACCTGATTTCTATGGTCAAGCAGGGAGTCTTTACTATGCCTTGAGTGTTGCTGAAGACTTGGAATCACAAGAGCCTAGTAGTTTTAAAGAAGCACTAGACTGTGAAGAAGGTGAACACTGGATTCAGGCAATGATTGAAGAGATGGAGTCTCTGGATAAGAATGAGACCTGGATATTGGTGGATAAACCAAGAGGTCAGAAACTTGTAAGCTCTAAATGGATATACAGGAAGAAACTAGAGACTGCAGGATCCAAACAGGTGAGGTTTAAAGCAAGATTGGTGGCTAGGGGCTTTACACAAAGAGAAGGAATTGATTTTAATGAAGTTTTCTCTCCAGTAGTAAAGCATTGCTCAATCAGGTTGCTATTATCAAAGGTTACTCAAGAGGACATGGAACTACAACAACTAGATGTAAAAACAACATTCTTACATGGAGAACTCAATGAGAAGATATATATGAAACAACCAGAAGGATTTGTTGTTCCTGAACAAGAAGACAAAGTTTGTTTGCTGGAGAAGTCACTATATGGACTTAAACAAAGTCCAAGACAGTGGAATAAGAGGTTCAATGACTTCATGATCAGTGTTGGCTTTGTAAGAAGTCTGTATGATAGTTGTGTTTACTTCAGCAAGGGTTCAAAGCAAGATAAAGTCTTCCTTCTGTTGTATGTGGATGATATGCTAATTGCTAGCAGGAACAAGAAGAGGGTACAATGGTTGAAGGACAGACTTAACACTGAATTTGACATGAAAGATCTGGGAGAGGCCAAGAAGATTTTGGGCATGAACATTCTAAGGAACAGAGAAGCTGGAGTGCTTTGGTTATCTCAGAGGCAATATTTACAGAAGGTTTTGGAGAGGTTTCATATGCATGGAGCCAAACCTCTCTCCACTCCAGTTAATCTACAGAAGAAACTCTCCAAAGAACAATGCCCAAAGACTGAAGAGGAAATCATACATATGAGTAATATTCCTTATGCAAGTGGAGTTGGAAGTCTCATGTATGGGATGATTTGTAGCAGGCCTGACTTGGCCTATGCTGTGTCTTTAGTAAGCAGGTTCATGTCAAACCCAGGAGTTGAGCATTGGGAAGCTTTGAAACATGTGATGAGGTATCTGAAGGGATCAGTGAACTTGTCACTGAAGTTTGAGAAGAAAGTGGATGGAAGCACTGCTGCATTGGAGGGGTTTGCTGATTCTGATTTTGCAGCAAACATAGACACAAGGAAATCCATTTCTGGATTTGTGTTTACCTTATTTGGAACAGCCATCAGCTGGAGAAGTGTACAACAGTCAGTTGTAGCACTGTCAACAACAGAAGCAGAATATATCTCTCTCACTGAAGCTATTAAAGAAGCAATCTGGGTCAAAGGGATTTTGAGAGATTTGGACATCAAGCAAAAGTGTGTGGCAATCTACTGTGATAATCAAAGTGCTCTACACCTTGTGAAACACCAAGCATTTCACGAAAGATCAAAGCACATTGATGTTAGGTTGCATTTTGCTAGGGATATCATTGATTCTGGTTCTGTAGAAGTGAAGAAGGTACACACATTGCATAACCCTGCTGATTTTCTTACTAAGGGTGTACCAGGGAACAAAGTGGAGCATTGCTCGAGCCTGCTGCAGCTTGAGCAATGTCATGAAGAGCATTAACAGAAAGGCAGTGATGAGGCAGGAAGAGACACACTTGATTCATTGAGGTGGAGATTTGTGAGGTGGTGTTCAATATCATCAAGTGAGCTATACTTTGTAATATGGTGTGTTGGGAATGCGGAACCGGAATCAGGGAGTGAAGAACCGGAGGATTGAACCGGGTTTTAGCATCAAGAAGTCAAGTTGTTCAGAATAAACCGGGTTCGAGGCAGTTGAAGATAACCGTCATTTGTGACGGAGCAGTTGCAGAATTGTGACGAAGAAAACCGTCACTTTTGTCCGGTAGCTGAGCTCAACTTATTTCAGTTAGAACTTCCTGTACAGTTGCATTCGAGCTACAATCCACATATCATTGAGAAGCTCTCATTGAGGAGAAGGTCACTACGTTGAGTAATTTCCCTGTTTCTTAGATTAGAGAGAGTATTTTTAGATTGAGTGTTCGTGCCCTAATTTGTCAACAGAATTGGGCATTTCACTTCTTGAGTGTATTCTCTGTAATTGATTGGATTTCTTAGTGGATTGGGGTGTGTCTTGCCTCCGTGGATGTAGTTCATCTTGAACGAACCACGTTAAATCGGCGTTTGATTCATTTCAAGTTCCTGTTCTGCGCAAGTTCAGTTCGGTCACGACTCTGGCCGAATTGTGTGTTTGAATTCAGATTGTTTTTCTTTGTACATTTCAAGATTCTTAGGAGTTGTGTGTTTCTGAGTTGTTCTTCGCTAACACTATTCGGCTTCTCGGATCAACAAGCACCAACTATTTGACTCGATTCGACTTCTCGAATCATTAAGGCTTGTATTTAACCCCAATTGACTTCTCGGATCAACAACTCTTCCATTCTACCCATATCGGCTTCTCGGAGCAACAAGTACCCACAACTTGATCCGTTTGTTTTATCACGTCACAAAGTACGCACAATGTGACCCAATTCGGCTTCTCGGATCAACAAGCACCAACTCTTTGACTCGATTCGACTTCTCGAATCATTAAGGCTTGTATTTGACCCCAATTGACTTCTAGGATCAACAAGTCTTCCATTTGACCTAATTCGGCTCCTCGGATCAACAAGTACCCACAACTTGATCCGTTTGGTTTATCAAGTCACTTAGTACGCACAATGTGACCCGATTCTAATTCTCGGATCATCAAGCACCAACTCTTTGACTCGATTCGAGTTCTCGAATCATTAAGGCTTGTATTTGACCCCAATTGACTTCTGTGATCAACAAGTCTTCCATTTGACCTAATTCGGCTCCTCGGATCAACAAGTACCCACAATTTGATTCGTTTGGTTTATCATGTCACCTAGTACGCACAATGTGACCCAATTCGGCTTCTCGGATCAACAAGCACCAACTCTTTGACTCGATTCGACTTCTCGAATCATTAAGGCTTGTATTTGACCCCAATTGACTTCTCGGATCAGCAAGTCTTCCATTTGACCGAATTCGGCTCTTCAGATCAACATGTACCCACAACTTGATCCATTTGATTTATCAAGTCACTTAGTACGTAGAATGTGACCCGATTTGGCTCCTCGGATCAACAAGCGCCAACTCTTTGACTCGATTCGACTTCTCGAATCATTAACGCTTGCATTTGACCTTAATTGACTTCTAGGATCAACAAGTCTTCCATTTGACCCTATTCGGCTTCTCTGATCAACACATATCCATAACTTGAGTAGTTTGATTCATCAAGTCACAAAGTACGCACAATATGACCCGATTCGGTTTCTCGGATCAACAAGCACCAACTATTTGACTCGATTCGACTTTTCGAATCATTAAGGCTTGTATTTGACCCCAATTGACTTCTCGGATCAACAAGTCTTCCCTATGACCTAATTCGGCTCCTCGGATCAACAAGTACCCACAACTTGATCCGTTTGGTTTATCAAGTCACTAAGTACGCACAATGGGACCCTATTCGGCTTCTCGGATCAACAAGCACCAACTATTTGACTCGATTCGACTTCTCGAATCATTAAGTCTTGTATTTAACCCCAATTGACTTCTCGGATCAACAACTCTTCCATTCTACCCATATCGGCTTCTCGGAGCAACAAGTACCCACAACTTGATCCGTTTGTTTTATCACGTCACAAAGTACGCACAGTGTGACCCAATTCGGCTTCTCGGATCAACAAGCACCAACTCTTTGACTCGATTCGAGTTCTCAAATCATTAAGGCTTGTATGTGACCCTAATTGACTTCTGGGATCAACAAGTCTTCCATTTGACCTAATTTGGCTCCTCGGATCAACAAGTACCCACAACTTGATTCGTTTGGTTTATCAAGTCACTTAGTACGCACAATGTGACCCAATTCGGCTTCTCGGATCAACAAGCACCAACTCTTTAACTCGATTCGACTTCTCGAATCATTAAGGCTTGTATTTGACCCCAATTGACTTCTCGGATCAACAAGTCTTCCATTTGACCGAATTCAGCTTCTTGGATCAACAAGTACCCACAACTTGATCCGTTTTGTTTATCAAGTCACTTAGTACGCACAATGTGACCCGATTCGGCTTCTCGGATCAACAAGCACCAACTCTTTGACTAGATTCGACTTCTCAAATCATTAAGGCTTGTATTTGACCCCAATTGACTTCTCGGATCAACAAGTCTTCCATTTGACCGAATTCAGCTCCTCGGATCAACAAGTACCCACAATTGATCCGTTTGGTTTATCAAGTCACTTAGTATGCACAATGTTACCCGATTCGGCTTCTCGGATGAACAAGCACCAATTCTTTGACTAGATTCGACTTCTCGAATCATTAAGGCTTGTATTTGACCCCAATTTACTTCTCGGATCAACAACTCTTCCATTCTACCCAATTCAGCTTCTCGGAGCAACAAGTACCCACAACTTGATCCGTTTGTTTCATCACGTCACAAAGTACGCACAATATAACCCAATTCGGCTTCTCGGATCAACAAGCACCAACTCATTGACTCGATTCGAGCTCTCGAATCATTAAGGCTTGTATTCGACCCCAATTGACTTCTGGGATCAACAAGTCTTCCATTTGACCTAATTCGGCTCCTCGGATCAACAAATACCCACAACTTGATTCGTTTGTTTTATCAAGTCACTTAGTACGCACAATGTGACCCAATTCTGCTTCTCAGATCCACAAGCACCAACTCTTTGACTCGATTCGACTTCTCGAATCATTAAGGCTTGTATTTGACCCCAATTGACTTCTCGGATCAACAAGTCTTCCATTTGACCGAATTCGGCTCTTCAGATCAACATGTACCCACAACTTGATCCATTTGATTTATCAAGTCACTTAGTACGCAAAATGTGACCCGATTTGGCTCATCGGATCAACAAGCACCAACTCTTTGACTCGATTCGACTTCTCGAATCATTAACGCTTGCATTTGACCCTAATTGACTTCTGGGATCAACAAGTCTTCCATATGACCTAATTCGGCTCCTCGGATCAACAAGTACCCACAACTTGATCCGTTTCGTTTATCAAGTCACTAAGTACGCACAATGTGACCCTATTCGGCTTCTCGGATCAACAAGCACCAACTATTTGACTCGATTCGACTTTTCGAATCATTAAGGCTTGTATTTAACCCCAATTGACTTCTCGGATCAACAACTCTTCCATTCTACCCATATCGGCTTCTCGGAGCAACAAGTACCCACAACTTGATCCATTTTTTTTATCACGTCAAAAAGTACGCACAATGTGACCCAATTCGGCTTCTCGGATCAACAAGCACTAACTCTTTGACTCGATTCGACTTCTCGAATCATTAAGGCTTGTATTTGACCCCAATTGACTTCTCGGATCAACAAGTCTTCCATTTGACCGAATTCAGCTCCTCGGATCAACAAGTACCCACAACTTGATCCGTTTGGTTTATCAAGTCACTTAGTACGCACAATGTGACCCGATTCGGCTTCTCGGATCACCAAGCACCAACTCTTTGACTAGATTCGACTTCTCGAATCATTAAGGCTTGTATTTGACCCCAATTGACTTCTCGGATCAACAACTCTTCCATTCTACCCAATTCAGCTTCTCGGCGCAACAAGTACCCACAACTTGATCCGTTTGTTTCATCACGTCACAAAGTACGCACAATGTGACCCAATTCAGCTTCTCGGATCAACAAGCACCAACTCTTTGACTCGATTCGAGTTCTCGAATCATTAAGGCTTGTATTTGACCCCAATTGACTTCTAGGATCAACAAGTCTTCCATTTGACCTAATTCGGCTCCTCGGATCAACAAGTACCCACAACTTGATCCGTTTGGTTTATCAAGTCACTTAGTACGCACAATGTGACCCAATTCTAATTCTCGGATCATCAAGCACCAACTCTTTGACTCGATTCGAGTTCTCGAATCATTAAGGCTTGTATTTGACCCCAATTGACTTCTGGGATCAACAAGTCTTCCATTTGACCTAATTCGGCTCTTCGGATCAACAAGTACCCACAATTTGATTCGTTTGGTTTATCATCTCACCTAGTACGCACAATGTGACCCAATTCGGCTTCTCGGATCAACAAGCACCAACTCTTTGACTCGATTCGACTTCTCGAACAATTAAGGCTTGTATTTGACCCCAATTGACTTCTCGAATCAGCAAGTCTTCCATTTGACCGAATTCGGCTCTTCAGATCAACATGTACCCACAACTTGATCCATTTGATTTATCAAGTCACTTAGTACGTAGAATGTGACCCGATTTGGCTCCTCGGATCAACAAGCGCCAACTCTTTGACTCGATTCGACTTCCCGAATCATTAACGCTTGCATTTGACCCTAATTGACTTCTAGGATCAACAAGTCTTCCATTTGACCCTATTCGGCTTCTCTGATCAACACATATCCTTAACTTGATTAGTTTGATTCATCAAGTCACAAAGTACGCACAATATGACCCGATTCGGTTTCTCGGATCAACAAGCACCAACTATTTGACTCGATTCGACTTTTCGAATCATTAAGGCTTGTATTTGACCCCAATTGACTTCTTGGATCAACAAGTCTTCCATATGACCTAATTCGGCTCCTCGGATCAACAAGTACCCACAACTTGATCCGTTTGGTTTAGCAAGTCACTAAGTACGCACAATTTGACCCTATTCGGCTTCTCGGATCAACAAGCACCAACTATTTGACTCGATTCGATTTCTCGAATCATTAAGGCTTGTATTTAACCCCAATTGACTTCTCGGATCAACAACTCTTCCATTCTACCCATATCGGCTTCTCGGAGCAACAAGTACCCACAACTTGATCCGTTTGTTTTATCACGTCACAAAGTACGCACAATGTGACCCAATTCGACTTCTCGGATTAACAAGCACCAACTCTTTGACTCGATTCGAGTTCTCGAATCATTAAGGCTTGTATGTGACCCTAATTGACTTCTAGGATCAACAAGTCTTCCATTTGACCTAATTTGGCTCCTCGGATCAACAAGTACCCACAACTTGATTCGTTTGGTTTATCAAGTCACTTAGTACGCACAATGTGACCCAATTCGGCTTCTCGGATCAACAAGCACCAACTCTTTAACTCGATTCGACTTCTCGAATCATTAAGGCTTGTATTTGACCCCAATTGACTTCTCGGATCAACAAGTCTTCCATTTGACCGAATTCAGCTCCTCGGATCAACAAGTACCCACAACTTGATCCGTTTTGTTTATCAAGTCACTTAGTACGCACAATGTGACCCGATTCGGCTTCTCGGATCAACAAGCACCAACTCTTTGACTAGATTCGACTTCTCAAATCATTAAGGCTTGTATTTGACCCCAATTGACTTCTCGGATCAACAAGTCTTCCATTTGACCGAATTCAGCTCCTCGGATCAACAAGTACCCACAACTGATCCGTTTGGTTTATCAAGTCACTTAGTACGCACAATGTTACCCGATTCGGCTTCTCGGATGAACAAGCACCAATTCTTTGACTAGATTCGACTTCTCGAATCATTAAGGCTTGTATTTGACCCCAATTTACTTCTCAGATCAACAACTATTCCATTCTACCCAATTCAGCTTCTCGGAGCAACAAGTACCCACAACTTGATCCGTTTGTTTCATCACGTCACAAAGTACGCACAATATAACCCAATTCGGCTTCTCGGATCAACAAGCACCAACTCATTGACTCGATTCGAGCTCTCGAATCATTAAGGCTTGTATTTGACCCCAATTGACTTCTAGGATCAACAAGTCTTCCATTTGACCTAATTCGGCTCCTCGGATCAACAAGTACCCACAACTTGATCCGTTTGGTTTATCAAGTCACTTAGTACGCACAATGTGACCCAATTCTAATTCTCGGATCATCAAGCACCAACTCTTTGACTCGATTCGAGTTCTCGAATCATTAAGGCTTGCATTTGACCCCAATTGACTTCTGGGATCAACAAGTCTTCCATTTGACCTAATTCGGCTCCTCGGATCAACAAGTACTCACAATTTGATTCGTTTGGTTTATCATGTCACCTAGTACGCACAATGTGACCCAATTCGGCTTCTCGGATCAACAAGCACCAACTCTTTGACTCGATTCGACTTCTCGAATCATTAAGGCTTGTATTTGACCCCAATTGACTTCTCGGATCAGCAAGTCTTCCATTTGACCGAATTCGGCTCTTCAGATCAACATGTACCCACAACTTGATCCATTTGATTTATCAAGTCACTTAGTACGTAGAATGTGACCCGATTTGGCTCCTCGGATCAACAAGCGCCAACTCTTTGACTCGATTCGACTTCTCGAATCATTAACGCTTGCATTTGACCCTAATTGACTTCTAGGATCAACAAGTCTTCCATTTGACCCTATTCGGCTTCTCTGATCAACACATATCCATAACTTGATTAGTTTGATTCATCAAGTAACAAAGTACGCACAATATGACCCGATTCGGTTTCTCGGATCAACAAGCACAAACTCATTGACTCGATTCGAGCTCTCGAATCATTAAGGCTTGTATTTGACCCCAATTGACTTCTGGGATCAACAAGTCTTCCATTTGACCTAATTCGGCTCCTCGGATCAACAAATACCCACAACTTGATTCGTTTGATTTATCAAGTCACTTAGTACGCACAATGTGACCCGATTCGGCTTCTCGGATCAACAAGCACCAACTCTTTGACTAGATTCGACTTCTCAAATCATTAAGGCTTGTATTTGACCCCAATTGACTTCTCGGATCAACAAGTCTTCCATTTGACCGAATTCAGCTCCTCGGATCAACAAGTACCCACAACTGATCCGTTTGGTTTATCAAATCACTTAGTACGCACAATGTTACCCGATTCGGCTTCTCGGATGAACAAGCACCAATTCTTTGACTAGATTCGACTTCTCGAATCATTAAGGCTTGTATTTGACCCCAATTTACTTCTCGGATCAACAACTATTCCATTCTACCCAATTCAGCTTCTCGGAGCAACAAGTACCCACAACTTGATCCGTTTGTTTCATCACGTCACAAAGTACGCACAATATAACCCAATTCGGCTTGTCGGATCAACAAGCACCACCTCATTGACTCGATTCGAGCTCTCGAATCATTAAGGCTTGTATTTGACCCCAATTGACTTCTAGGATCAACAAGTCTTCCATTTGACCTAATTCGGCTCCTCGGATCAACAAGTACCCACAACTTGATCCGTTTGGTTTATCAAGTCACTTAGTACGCACAATGTGACCCAATTCTAATTCTCGGATCATCAAGCACCAACTCTTTGACTCGATTCGAGTTCTCGAATCATTAAGGCTTGTATTTGACCCCAATTGACTTCTGGGATCAACAAGTCTTCCATTTGACCTAATTCGGCTCCTCGGATCAACAAGTACCCACAATTTGATTCGTTTGGTTTATCATGTCACCTAGTACGCACAATGTGACCCAATTCGGCTTCTCGGATCAACAAGCACCAACTCTTTGACTCGATTCGACTTCTCGAATCATAAAGGCTTGTATTTGACCCCAATTGACTTCTCGGATCAGCAAGTCTTCCATTTGACCGAATTCGGCTCTTCAGGTCAACATGTACCCACAACTTGATCCATTTGATTTATCAAGTCACTTAGTACGTAGAATGTGACCCGATTTGGCTCCTCGGATCAACAAGCGCCAACTCTTTGACTCGATTCGACTTCTCGAATCATTAACGCTTGCATTTGACCCTAATTGACTTCTAGGATCAACAAGTCTTCCATTTGACCCTATTCGGCTTCTCTGATCAACACATATCCATAACTTGATTAGTTTGATTCATCAAGTCACAAAGTACGCACAATATGACCCGATTCAGTTTCTCGGATCAACAAGCACAAACTCATTGACTCGATTCGAGCTCTCGAATCATTAAGGCTTGTATTTGACCCCAATTGACTTCTGGGATCAACAAGTCTTCCATTTGACCTAATTCGGCTCCTCGGATCAACAAATACCCACAACTTGATTCGTTTGATTTATCAAGTCACTTAGTACGCACAATGTGACCCAATTCTGCTTCTCGGATCAACAAGCACCAACTCTTTGACTCGATTCGACTTCTCGAATCATTAAGGCTTGTATTTGACCCCAATTGACTTCTCGGATCAACAAGTCTTCCATTTGACCGAATTCGGCTCTTCAGATCAACATGTACCCACAACTTGATCCATTTGATTTATCAAGTCACTTAGTAAGCAGAATGTGACCCGATTTGGCTCCTCGGATCAACAAGCACCAACTCTTTGACTCGATTCGACTTCTCGAATCATTAACGCTTGCATTTGACCCTAATTGACTTCTGGGATCAACAAGTCTTCCATATGACCTTATTCGGCTCCTCGGATCAACATGTACCCACAACTTGATCCGTTTCGTTTATCAAGTCACTAAGTACGCACAATGTGACCCTATTCGGCTTCTCGGATCAACAAGCACCAACTATTTGACTCGATTCGACTTTTCGAATCATTAAGGCTTGTATTTAACCCCAATTGACTTCTCGGATCAACAACTCTTCCATTCTACCCATATCGGCTTCTCGGAGCAACAAGTACCCACAACTTGATCCGTTTTTTTTATCACGTCAAAAAGTACGCACAATGTGACCCAATTCGGCTTCTCGGATCAACAAGCACCAACTCTTTGACTCGATTCGACTTCTCGAATCATTAAGGCTTGTATTTGACCCCAATTGACTTCTCGGATCAACAAGTCTTCCATTTGACCGAATTCAGCTCCTCGGATCAACAAGTACCCACAACTTGATCCGTTTGGTTTATCAAGTCACTTAGTACGCACAATGTGACCCGATTCGGCTTCTCGGATCAACAAGCACCAACTCTTTGACTAGATTCGACTTCTCGAATCATTAAGGCTTGTATTTGACCCCAATTGACTTCTCGGATCAACAACTCTTCCATTCTACCCAATTCAGCTTCTCGGAGCAACAAGTACCCACAACTTGATCCGTTTATTTCATCACGTCACAAAGTACGCACAATGTGACCCAATTCAGCTTCTCGGATCAACAAGCACCAACTCTTTGACTCGATTCGAGTTCTCAAATCATTAAGGCTTGTATCTGACCCCAATTGACTTGTAGGATCAACAAGTCTTCCATTTGACCTAATTCGGCTCCTCGGATCAACAAGTACCCACAACTTGATCCGTTTTGTTTATCAAGTCACTTAGTACGCACAATGTGACCCAATTCTAATTCTCGGATCATCAAGCACCAACTCTTTGACTCGATTCGAGTTCTCGAATCATTAAGGCTTGTATTTGACCCCAATTGACTTCTGGGATCAACAAGTCTTCCATTTCACCTAATTCGGCTCCTCGGATCAACAAGTACCCATAATTTGATTCGTTTGGTTTATCATGTCACCTAGTACGCACAATGTGACCCAATTCGGCTTCTCGTATCAACAAGCACCAACTCTTTGACTCGATTCGACTTCTCGAATCATTAAGGCTTGTATTTGACCCCAATTGACTTCTCGGATCAGCAAGTCTTCCATTTGACCGAATTCGGCTCTTCAGATCAACATGTACCCACAACTTGATCCATTTGATTTATCAAGTCACTTAGTACGTAGAATGTGACCCGATTTGGCTCCTCGGATCAACAAGCGCCAACTCTTTGACTCGATTCGACTTCCCGAATCATTAACGCTTGCATTTGACCCTAATTGACTTCTAGGATCAACAAGTCTTCCATTTGACCCTATTCGGTTCTCTGATCAACACATATCCATAACTTGATTAGTTTGATTCATCAAGTCACAAAGTACGCACAATGTGACCCGATTCGGTTTCTCGGATCAACAAGCACCAACTATTTGACTCGATTCGACTTTTCGAATCATTAAGGCTTTTATTTGACCCCAATTGACTTTTCGGATCAACAAGTCTTTCATATGATCTAATTCGGCTCCTCAAATCAACAAGTACCCACAACTTGATCCGTTTGGTTTATCAAGTCACTAAGTACGCACAATGTGACCCTATTCGGCTTCTAGGATCAACAAGCACCAACTATTTGACTCGACTCGACTTCTCGAATCATTAAGGCTTGTATTTAACCCCAATTGACTTCTCGGATCAACAACTCTTCCATTCTACCCAATTCAGCTTCTCGGAGCAACAAGTACCCACAACTTGATCCGTTTATTTCATCACGTCACAAAGTACGCACAATGTGACCCAATTCAGCTTCTCGGATCAACAAGCACCAACTCTTTGACTCGATTCGAGTTCTCGAATCATTAAGGCGTGTATTTGACCCCAATTGACTTCTAGGATCAACAAGTCTTCCATTTGACCTAATTCGGCTCCTCGGATCAACAAGTACCCACAACTTGATCCGTTTGGTTTATCAAGTCACTTAGTACGCACAATGTGACCCAATTCTAATTCTCGGATCATCAAGCACCAACTCTTTGACTCGATTCGAGTTCTCGAATCATTAAGGCTTGTATTTGACCCCAATTGACTTCTGGGATCAACAAGTCTTCCATTTGACCTAATTCGGCTCCTCGGATCAACAAGTACCCACAATTTGATTACTTTGGTTTATCATGTAACCTAGTACGCACAATGTGACCCAATTCGGCTTCTCGGATCAACAAGCACCAACTCTTTGACTCGATTCGACTTCTCGAATCATTAAGGCTTGTATTTGACCCCAATTGACTTCTCGGATCAGCAAGTCTTCCATTTGACCGAATTCGGCTCTTCAGATCAACATGTACCCACAACTTGATCCATTTGATTTATCAAGTCACTTAGTACGTAGAATGTGACCCGATTTGGCTCCTCGGATCAACAAGCGCCAACTCTTTGACTCGATTCGACTTCCCGAATCATTAACGCTTGCATTTGACCCTAATTGACTTCTAGGATCAACAAGTCTTCCATTTGACCCTATTCGGCTTCTCTGATCAACACATATCCATAACTTGATTAGTTTGATTCATCAAGTCACAAAGTACGCACAATGTGACCCGATTCGGTTTCTCGGATCAACAAGCACCAACTATTTGACTCGATTCGACTTTTCGAATCATTAAGGCTTTTATTTGACCCCAATTGACTTCTCGGATCAACAAGTCTTTCATATGACCTAATTCGGCTCCTCAGATCAACAAGTACCCACAACTTGATCCGTTTGTTTTATCACGTCACAAAGTACGCACAATGTGACCCAATTCGGCTTCTCGGATCAACAAGCACCAACTCTTTGACTCGATTCGAGTTCTCGAATCATTAAGACTTGTATTTGACCCCAATTGACTTCACGGATCAACAAGTCTTCCATTTGACCGAATTCAGCTCCTCGGATCAACAAGTACCCACAACTTGATCCGTTTGGTTTATCAAGTCACAAAGTACGCACAATGTGACCCGATTCGGCTTCTCGGATCAACAAGCACCAACTATTTGACTCGATTCAACTTTTCGAATCATTAAGGCTTGTATTTGACCCCAATTGACTTCTCGGATCAACAAGTCTTCCATTTGACCGAATTCAGCTCCTCGGATCAACAAGTACCCACAACTTGATCCGTTTGGTTTATCAAGTCACTTAGTATGCACAATGTTACCCGATTCAGCTTCTCGGATCAACAAGCACCAATTCTTTGACTAGATTCGACTTCTCGAATCATTAACGCTTGCATTTGACCCTAATTGACTTCTGGGATCAACAAGTCTTCCATATGACCTTATTCGGCTCCTCGGATCAACAAGTACCCACAACTTGATCCGTTTCGTTTATCAAGTCACTAAGTACGCACAATGTGACCCTATTCGGCTTCTCGGATCAACAAGCACCAACTATTTGACTCAATTCGACTTTTCGAATCATTAACGCTTGTATTTAACCCCAATTGACTTCTCGGATCAACAACTCTTCCATTCTACCCATATCGGCTTTTCGGAGCAACAAGTACCCACAACTTGATCCCTTTTTTTTATCACGTCAACAAGTACGCACAATGTGACCCAATTCGGCTTCTCGGATCAACAAGCACCAACTCTTTGACTCGATTCGACTTCTCGAATCATTAAGGCTTGTATTTGACCCCAATTGACTTCTCGGATCAACAACCCTTCCATTCTACCCAATTCAGCTTCTCGGAGCAACAAGTACCCACAACTTGATCCGTTTATTTCATCACGTCACAAAGTACGCACAATGTGACCCAATTCAGCTTCTCGGATCAACAAGCACCAACTCTTTGACTCGATTCGAGTTCTCGAATCATTAAGGCTTGTATTTGACCCCAATTGACTTGTAGGATCAACAAGTCTTCCATTTGACCTAATTCGGCTCCTCGGATCAACAAGTACCCACAACTTGATCCGTTTGGTTTATCAAGTCACTTAGTACGCACAATGTGACCCAATTCTAATTCTCGGATCATCAAGCACCAACTCTTTGACTCGATTCGAGTTCTCGAATCATTAAGGCTTGTATTTGACCCCAATTGACTTCTGGGATCAACAAGTCTTCCATTTGACCTAATTCGGCTCCTCGGATCAACAAGTACCCACAATTTGATTCGTTTGGTTTATCATGTCACCTAGTACGCACAATGTGACCCAATTCGGCTTCTCGGATCAACAAGCACCAACTCTTTGACTCGATTCTACTTCTCGAATCATTAAGGCTTGTATTTGACCCCAATTGACTTCTCGGATCAGCAAGTCTTCCATTTGACCGAATTCGGCTCTTCAGATCAACATGTACCCACAACTTGATCCATTTGATTTATCAAGTCACTTAGTACGTAGAATGTGACCCGGTTTGGCTCCTCGGATCAACAAGCGCCAACTCTTTGACTCGATTCGACTTCCCGAATCATTAACGCTTGCATTTGACCCTAATTGACTTCTAGGATCAACAAGTCTTCCATTTGACCCTATTCGGTTCTCTGATCAACACATATCCATAACTTGATTAGTTTGATTCATCAAGTCACAAAGTACGCACAATGTGACCCGATTCGGTTTCTCGGATCAACAAGCACCAACTATTTGACTCGATTCGACTTTTCGAATCATTAAGGCTTTCATTTGACCCCAATTGACTTCTCGGATCAACAAGTCTTTCATATGACCTAATTCGGCTCCTCAGATCAATAAGTACCCACAACTTGATCCGTTTGGTTTATCAAGTCACTAAGTACGCACAATGTGACCCTATTCGGCTTCTAGGATCAACAAGCACCAACTATTTGACTCGATTCGACTTCTCGAATCATTAAGGCTTGTATTTAACCCCAATTGACTTCTCGGATCAACAACTCTTCCATTCTACCCAATTCAGCTTCTCGGAGCAACAAGTACCCACAACTTGATCCGTTTATTTCATCACGTCACAAAGTACGCACAATGTGACCCAATTCAGCTTCTCGGATCAACAAGCACCAACTCTTTGACTCGATTCGAGTTCTCGAATCATTAAGGCTTGTATTTGACCCCAATTGACTTCTAGGATCAACAAGTCTTCCATTTGACCTAATTCGGCTCCTCGGATCAACAAGTACCCACAACTTGATCCGTTTGGTTTATCAAGTCACTTAGTACGCACAATGTGACCCAATTCTAATTCTCGGATCATCAAGCACCAACTCTTTGACTCGATTCGAGTTCTCGAATCATTAAGGCTTGTATTTGACCCCAATTGACTTCTGGGATCAACAAGTCTTCCATTTGACCTAATTCGGCTCCTCGGATCAACAAGTACCCACAATTTGATTCGTTTGGTTTATCATGTCACCTAGTACGCACAATGTGACCCAATTCGGCTTCTCGGATCAACAAGCACCAACTCTTTGACTCGATTCGACTTCTCGAATCATTAAGGCTTGTATTTGACCCCAATTGACTTCTCGGATCAGCAAGTCTTCCATTTGACCGAATTCGGCTCTTCAGATCAACACGTACCCACAACTTGATCCATTTGATTTATCAAGTCACTTAGTACGGAGAATGTGACCCGATTTGGCTCCTCGGATCAACAAGCACCAACTCTTTGACTCGATTCGACTTCTCGAATCATTAAGGCTTGTATTTGACCCCATTTGACTTCTCGGATCAACAACTCCTCCATTCTACCCAATTCAGCTTCTCGGAGCAACAAGTACCCACAACTTGATCCGTTTGTTTCATCACGTCACAAAGTACGCACAATGTAACCCAATTCGGCTTCTCGGATCAACCAGCACCAACTCATTGACTCGATTCGAGCTCTCGAATCATTAAGCCTTGTATTTGACCCCAATTGACTTCTGGCATCAACAAGTCTTCCATTTGACCTAATTCGGCTCCTCGGATCAACAAGTACCCACAATTTGATTCGTTTGGTTTATCATGTCACCTAGTACGCACAATGTGACCCAATTCGGCTTCTCGGATCAACAAGCACCAACTCTTTGACTCGATTCAACTTCTCGAATCATTAAGGCTTGTATTTGATCCCAATTGACTTCTCGGATCAGCAAGTCTTCCATTTGACCAAATTCGGCTCTTCAGATAAACATGTACCCACAACTTGATCCATTTGATTTATCAAGTCACTTAGTACGTAGAATGTGACCCGATTTGGCTCTTCGGATCAACAAGCGCCAACTCTTTGACTCGATTCGACTTCTCGAATCATTAACGCTTGCATTTGACCCTAACTGACTTCTAGGATCAACAAGTCTTCCATTTGACCCTATTCAGCTTCTCTGATCAACCCATATCCATAACTTGATTAGTTTGATTCATCAAGTCACAAAGTACGCACAATGTGACCCGATTCGGTTTCTCGAATCAACAAGGACCAACTATTTGACTCGATTCGACTTTTCGAATCATTAAGGCTTGTATTTGACCCCAATTGACTTCTCGGATCAACAAGTCTTCCATATGACCTAATTTGGCTCCTCGGATCAACAAGTACCCACAACTTGATCCGTTTGGTTTATCAAGTCACTAAGTACGCACAATGTGACCCTATTCGGCTTCTCGGATCAACAAGCACCAACTATTTGACTCGATTCGACTTCTCGAATCATTAAGGCTTGTATTTAACCCCAATTGACTTCTCGGATCAACAACTCTTCCATTCTACCCATATCGGCTTCTCGGAGCAACAAGTACCCACAACTTGATCCGTTTGTTTTATCACGTCACAAAGTACGCACAATGTGACCCAATTCGACTTCTCGGATCAACAAGCACCAACTCTTTGACTCGATTCAAGTTCTCGAATCATTAAGGCTTGTATGTGACCCTAATTGACTTCTGGGATTAACAAGTCTTCCATTTGACCTAATTTGACTCCTCGGATCAACAAGTACCCACAACTTGATTCGTTTGGTTTATCAAGTCACTTAGTACGCACAATGTGACCCAATTCGGCTTCTCGGATCAACAAGCACCAACTCTTTAACTCGATTCGACTTCTCGAATCATTAAGGCTTGTATTTGAACCCAATTGACTCCTCGGATCAACAAGTCTTCCATTTGACCGAATTCAGCTCCTCGGATCAACAAGTACCCACAACTTGATCCGTTTTGTTTATCAAGTCACTTAGTACGCACAATGTGACCCGATTCGGCTTCTCAGATCAACAAGCACCAGCTCTTTGACTAGATTCGACTTCTCAAATCATTAATGCTTGTATTTGACCCCAATTGACTTCTCGGATCAACAAGTCTTCCATTTGACCGAATTCAGCTCCTCGGATCAACAAGTACCCACAACTTGATCCGTTTGGTTTATCAAGTCACTTAGTACGCACAATGTTACCTGATTCGGCTTCTCGGATCAACAAGCACCAATTCTTTGACTAGATTCGACTTCTCGAATCATTAAGGCTTGTATTTGACCCCAATTTACTTCTCGGATCAACAACTCTTCCATTCTACCCAATTCAGCTTCTCGTAGCAACAAGTACCCACAACTTGATCCGTTTGTTTCATCACGTCACAAAGTACGCACAATATAACCGAATTCGACTTCTCGGATCAACAGGCACCAACTCATTGACTCGATTCGTGCTCTCGAATCATTAAGGCTTGTATTTGACCCCAATTGACTTCAGGGATCAACAAGTCTTCCATTTGACCTAATTCGGCTCTTCGGATCAACAAATACCCACAACTTGATTCGTTTGGTTTATCAAGTCACTTAGTACGCACAATGTGACCCAATTCTGCTTCTCGGATCAACAAGCACCAACTCTTTGACTCGATTCGACTTCTCGAATCATTAAGGCTTTTATTTGACCCCAATTGACTTCTCGGATCAACAAGTCTTCCATTTGACCGAATTCGGCTCTTCAGATCAACATGTACCCACAACTTGATCCATTTGATTTATCAAGTCACTTAGTACGCAGAATGTTAGACAAACCAACTCCTAATTACACAACACTAAGAATCTGAAATGAGCTCGAAGATTATCAGTTTGAAAAATACACAACTGTTCGGCCAGAGTTGTGGCCGAAGTGAGCTTCGCGCAGAACTGAAAATAAATGAATCACACAATCGATTTTACGTGCTTCGTTCAAGATGAACTACATCCACGGAGGCAAGACACACCTCAATCCACTAAGATATCCAATCAATTACAGAAATTACTCTCAGAAATGAATATGCCCAATTCTGGAACAAAATTAGGGCAGAAAACTATATCTCTCAAATTCTCTCTGTAATCTATGAAAACTGGAAATTGCTCGACGTAGTGTTGTTCTTCAGGAAGAGAGCTTTTCAATGATATAGGTCTTGTAGCTCGAATGTAACCAACCAAGAAGTTCTAACTGATTGAAGACGACTGCTGCTACCGGACAAATGTGACGGTTTATTCCGTCACAAACTGTAACAAACTCGTCACAACTGACGGTTATCCTCCAACAACCCTGAACCCGGTTTATTTTGTACAGACTTACTTCTTCACGCTAAAACCCGGTCTATCTACCCGGTTCTTCACTTCATGATCCCGGTTCCACATTCTAGACACATCCTATTTCAAAATACAGCTCACTTGATGATATTGAACACTTCCTCACAAATCTCCACCTCAATGAATCAAGTATGCCTCATCCTGCCTCTTCACTGCTTATCTGTCACTGCTCTTCATGACACTACTCAAGCTGCAGCAAGCTCGAGCAATGCTCCACTTTGTTTCCAGGTACACCCTTTGTAAGAAAATCAGCAGGATTATGCAAAGTATGCACCTTCTTCACCTCCACAGACCCAGAATCTATGACATCTCTAGCAAAATGTAACCTCACATCAATGTGTTTTGACCTTTCATGAAATGCTTGGTGTTTCACAAGGTGTAAAGCACTTTGATTATCACAGTAGATTACCACACACTTTTGCTTGATATCCAAATCTCTCAACACCCCTTTCAACCAGATTGACTCCTTGATAGCTTCAGTTAAAGAGATATATTCTGCTTCTGTAGTTGATAGTGCCACAACAGATTGTTGTGCACTCCTCCAGCTGATGGCTGTCCCATATAAGGTAAACACAAATCCAGAAATTGACTTCCTTGTGTCCACGCTTGCTGCAAAATCAGAATCAGCAAACCCCTCCAATGCAACAGTACTTCCATCTGCTTTCTTCTCAAATTTCAGTGACATGTTCACTGATCCTTTTAGATACCTCATCACATGTTTCAAAGCTTCCCAGTGTTCAACTCCTGGATTTGACATGAACCTGCTTACCAAAGATACAGCATATGCCAAGTCAGGCCTGCTACAGATCATTCCATACATAAGACTTCCAACTCCACTTGCATAGGGAATATTGCTCATCTGTATGATCTCCTCTTCAGTATTTGGGCATTGTTCTTTGGAAAGTTTCTTCTCTAGATTAACTGGAGTGGAGAGAGGTTTGGCTTCATGCATATGAAACCTCTCCAATACTTTCTGTAGGTATTGTCTCTGAGATAACCAAAGTACTCCAGCTTCTCTGTCTCTTAGAATGTTCATTCCCAATATCTTCTTTGCTTCTCCCAGGTCCTTCATGTCAAACTCAGCATTAAGTCTATCCTTCAACCATTGTACTCTCTCCTTGTTTCTGCTGGCAATTAGCATGTCATCCACATACAATAGAAGAAAAACTTTATCTTGCTTTGAAACTTAGTTGAAGTAAACACAACTGTCATAAAGGCTTCTTACAAAGCCAGCACTGATCATGAAGTCATTGAACCTCTTGTTCCATTGTCTAGGACTTTGTTTAAGTCCATATAGTGACTTCTTCAGTAAACATACTTTGTCTTCTTTCCCAGGAACAACAAAGCCTTCTGGCTGTTTCATATATATTTCCTCATTGAGTTCTCCATGTAAGAAAGCTGTCTTTACATCCAGTTGTTGTAGTTCCATATCCTCCTGTGTGACTTTTGATAAAAGCAACCTGATTGAGCAGTGCTTTACTACAGGAGAGAAGACCTCATTGTAATCAATTCCTTCTCTTTGTGTAAAGCCCCTGGCTACCAACCTTGCTTTAAACCTCACCTGTTTGGACCCTGCAGTTTCAAGTTTCTTCTTGTATATCCACTTGGAGCTTACCAGTTTCTGACCTTTTGGTTTCTTCACCAGTACCCAGGTCTTATTCTTTTCCAGAGACTCCATTTCTTCAGTCATTGCCTGTATCCAGTGTTCACCTTCTTCACAATCTAATGCTTCTTGGAAACTGCTAGGCTCTTGTGATTCCAGGTCTTCAGCAACACTTAAGGCATAATATACACTCCCTGCTTGGCCATAGAAATCAGGTCTGTTGATTGTTCTTCTAGGCCTATCTCTTCCAATGCTGTATTCCCTGATATTTTGTGCAGGTCCAGTTTGTGCTTCTTCTTCTTCAGATGATGAGTCACTATCTTGTTCATCTGCTTGTGGTTGAGGTGTGTGATTATCTTCTGCAGGTTGCTCCACCTGAATTGATATCTCCTCTGTCTCTTTAGCAGCATCAAATTCTTCTTTAGAGCCTGTAGAAGTATAAGCCATCACATTCTCATTAAACTTCACATCTCTACTTGTGATTATCTTCTGATTTCCTTGTTCTAGGCACCACAATCTGTAACCCTTAATCCCATCCGGATATCCAAGAAACACACATCTGAGAGCCCTTGCATCTAATTTGTCTTGCTTGATGTGGGCATAAGCAAGACACCCAAACACCCTTAATCCTTCATAACTTGGTTTCTGTCCACTCCACACCTCTTCAGGTGTTTTGAACCCAATCACTGATGAGGGTGACCTGTTAATAAGATAGCATGCTGTAGCAATGGTTTCTCCCCAAAACACCTTTGGCAACCCAGCATCCAACAGCATACACCTCACTCTTTCAAGGAGAGTCCTGTTAAACCTTTCTGCAACTCCATTCTGTTGAGGATTCATTGGCACAGTCCTGTGTCTCTTGATTCCTCTTTCTTCACAGAAGTTTGTAAACTCTTTAGAGAGGTACTCCAGTCCATTATCAGTCCTCAAGTGCTTCAGCTTCTTCCCTTTGACATTTTCCAGTTGGATCAACCATGTTTTGAACTTATGAAAGGCATCACTCTTGTTCTTCAGCAACATGATCCATACCTTTCTGTTGTAATCATCAATCAGGGACATGAAATATCTGGCACCACCATGGGATTCTGTTCTTGCAGGGCCCCATATGTCAGAGTGAACATAATCTAATGGTTCTTGAGTTGTATGAACTCCCTTTCCATAGGGCAACTTCTTGGATTTGCCCAGAGCACACTGATCACAGAACTCCAGTTCTTGATTTCCCAGATTTCCAATTACTCCACTCCTTGCCAATTCCTTCAGTCCTTTTTCTCCTATGTGTCCAAGTCTCTTATGCCATTTAGCAATCTCAGTATTGTTCAAGACCACATCTACACTTCCAACAATAGGTGAACCAATCAGGATAAATAGTCCATTATGCTGTCTTCCTTTTATCACCATTTTTCCATGTTTTGTGATATGCAAGAATCCCTCTACTGAGCTAAACTGACATCCACTGGTTACCAATGAGCCAAGAGATAGAAGATTCCTTTTAAGGCCAGGAACATACCTAACATTTGAGATGATTCTGATCACTCCATCAAACATTCTTATGCTCACTGATCCAACCCCTTTGACCTTGCATGATTGGTCATTCCCCAGGAGAACATTTCCACCATCTTCTTTCTTCAGTTCATTAAACCATGACTGATGAGGACACATATGAAAAGAACACCCTGTGTCCAGGACCCATTCCATCACCATTCTTGAATCAGTAACATTTAATACTTCTGGAGGGTCTTGTTGATGATCAATGGCAGCAGCTTCTGCCCCTTGATTTCCAGCTTTCTTATTCTTCTTAGGACAGTCCTTCTTCAGGTGACCTGGCTGTTTACACTTGAAACATTTCCTCTTTTCAACCCAGTCACTCCCCTACTTAGGATTTGAATCCCCTGATTTTGGATCCTTAGCATTCTGACCCTTCTTGCCTTGCCACGGTTTCTTGAATTTGACATTCAGACCTTCTCCAGATTGCACCATGCCTTTGTCTCCTTGAGTCTGGAAGCATTTTGATCTCAGAGCCTTCACTATTCCATCATAGGACAGCTGCTCATCTCTCCCATACATCAAGGCATCCTTAAAGCTTTCCATGGATTTTGGAAGGATATTTAACACCATCAATGCCTTGTCATCCTCCTCCAGTTTCACATCCAGATCTTCCAATTCTTCAATCATCTTAATGAACTCATCAAGTTGATCAGAAATTACCTTGTCTTCTGTGATCTTGAAGGCCAACATCTTCTGCTTCAGGAACAGTTTGTTGGATACTGACTTTGATTGATACAGTTCTTCCAATCTCCTCCATGCTTCTAAGGAACTCTTGCATCTTGAAACCTCCCTCAACGGTTTATCACCTAAACACAAGAAGATAAGACTTAGGGCCTTCTTATCCACTGATGCAAACTTAGGTTTCTCTGTTTCTTCCCATGATTCCAGAGGTAACAGTGCAAGATCAAGGCCATTGTGAACCAGGACTGCGTTCATCTTGATTTTCCACAATGTGAAGTCATTCCTTCCAGTGAACTTCTCAAAATCCATCTTCATACCAGCCATTCCTCCTCTTACTTCAAGCTGTGCGAGTTGATTCCCACAGACGGCGCCACTGGTTAGACAAACCAACTCCTAATCACACAACACTAAGAATCTGAAATGAGCTCGAAGATTATCAGTTTGAAAAATACACAACTGTTCGGCCAGAGTTGTGGCCGAAGTGAGCTTCGCGCAGAACTGAAAATAAATGAATCACACAATCGATTTTACGTGGTTCGTTCAAGATGAACTACATCTACGGAGGCAAGACACACCTCAATCCACTAAGATATCCAATCAATTACAGAAATTACACTCAGAAATGAATATGCCCAATTCTGGAACAAAATTAGGGCAGAAAAATTCTCTCTGTAATCTATGAAAACTGGAAATTGCTCGACGTAGTGTTGTTCTTCAGGAAGAGAGCTTTTCAATGATATAGGTCTTGTAGCTCGAATGTAACCAACCAAGAAGTTCTAACTGATTGAAGACGACTGCTGCTACCGGACAAATGTGACGGTTTATTCCGTCACAAACTGTAACAAACTCGTCATAACTGACGGTTATCCTCCAACAACCCTGAACCCGGTTTATTTTGTACAGACTTACTTCTTCACGCTAAAACCCGGTCTATCTACCCGGTTCTTCACTTCATGATCCCGGTTCCACATTCTAGACACATCCTATTTCAAAATACAGCTCACTTGATGATATTGAACACTTCCTCACCCAGAATGTGACCCGATTTGGCTCCTCGGATCAACAAGCACCAACTCTTTGACTCGATTCGACTTCTCGAATCATTAACGCTTGAATTTGGCCCTAATTGACTTCTGGGATCAACAAGTCTTCCATATGACCTAATTCGGCTCCTCGGATCAACACGTACCCACAACTTGATCCGTTTCGTTTATCAAGTCACTAAGTACGCACAATGTGACCCTATTCGGCTTCTCGGATCAACAAGCACCAACTATTTGACTAGATTCGACTTTTCGAATCATTAAGGCTTGTATTTAACCCCAATTGACTTCTCGGATCAACAACTCTTCCATTCTACCCATATCGGCTTCTCGGAGCAACAAGTACCCACAACTTGATCCGTTTGTTTTATCACGTCATAAAGTACGCACAATGTGACCCAATTCGGCTTCTCGGATCAACAAGCACCAACTCTTTGACTCGATTCGACTTCTCGAATCATTAAGGCTTGTATTTGACCCCAATTGACTTCTCGGATCAACAAGTCTTCCATTTGACCGAATTCAGCTCCTCGGATCAACAAGTACCCACAACTTGATCCGTTTGGTTTATCAAGTCACTTAGTACGCACAATGTGACCCGATTCGGCTTCTCGGATCAACAAGCACCAACTTTTTGACTAGATTCGACTTCTCGAATCATTAAGGCTTGTATTTGACCCCAATTGACTTCTCGGATCAACAACTCTTCCATTCTACCCAATTCAGCTTCTCGGAGCAACAAGTACCCACAACTTGATCCGTTTGTTTCATCACGTCACAAAGTACGCACAATGTGACCCAATTCAGCTTCTCGGATCAACAAGCACCAACTCTTTGACTCGATTCGAGTTCTCTAATCATTAAGGCTTGTATTTCACCCCAATTGACTTCTGGGATCAACAAGTCTTCCATTTGACCTAATTCGGCTCCTCGGATCAACAAGTACCCACAACTTGATCCGTTTGGTTTATCAAGTCACTTAGTACGCACAATGTGACCCAATTCGAATTCTCGGATCATCAAGCACCGATTCTTTGACTGGATTCGAGTTCTCGAATCATTAAGGCTTGTATTTGACCCCAATTGACTTCTGGGATCAACAAGTCTTCCATTTGACCTAATTCGGCTCCTCGGATCAACAAGTACCCACAATTTGATTCGTTTGGTTTATCATGTCACCTAGTACGCACAATGTGACCCAAATCAGCTTCTCGGATCAACAAGTACCAACTCTTTGACTCGATTCGACTTCTCGAATCATTAAGGCTTGTATTTGACCCCAATTGACTTCTCGGATCAGCAAGTCTTCCATTTGACCGAATTCGGCTCTTCAGATCAACATGTACCACAACTTGATCCATTTGATTTATCAAGCCACTTAGTACGTAGAATGTGACCCGATTTGGCTCCTCGGATCAACAAGCACCAACTCTTTGGCTCGATTCGACTTCCCGAATCATTAACGCTTGCATTTGACCCTAATTGACTTCTAGGATCAACAAGTCTTCCATTTAACTCTATTCGGCTTCTCTGATCAACACATATCCATAACTTGATTAGTTTGATTCATCAAGTCACAAAGTACGCACAATGTGACCCGATTCGGTTTCTCGGATCAACAAGCACCAACTATTTGACTCGATTCGACTTTTCGAATCATTAAGGCTTGTATTTGACCCCAATTGACTTCTAGGATCAACAAGTCTTCCATTTGACCTAATTCGGCTCCTCGGATCAACAAGTACCCACAACTTGATCCGTTTGGTTTATCAAGTCACTTAGTACGCACAATGTGACCGAATTCTAATTCTCGGATCATCAAGCACCAACTCTTTGACTCGATTCGAGTTCTCGAATCATTAAGGCTTGTATTTGACACCAATTGACTTCTGGGATCAACAAGTCTTCCATTTGACCTAATTCGGCTCCTCGGATCAACAAGTACCCACAACTTGATTCTTTTGGTTTATCAAGTCACTTAGTACGCACAATGTGACCCAATTCGGCTTCTCGGATCAACAAGCACCAACTCTTTACCTCGATTCGACATCTCGAATCATTAAGGCTTGTATTTGACCCCAATTGACTTCTGGGATCAACAAGTCTTCCATTTGACCTAATTCGGCTCCTCGGATCAACAAATACCCACAACTTGATTCGTTTGGTTTATCAAGTCACTTAGTACGCACAATGTGACCCAATTCTGCTTCTCGGATCAAGAAGCACCAACTCTTTGACTCGATTCGACTTCTCGAATCATTAAGGCTTGTATTTGACCCCAATTGACTTCTCGGATCAACAAGTCTTCCATTTGACCGAATTCGGCTCTTCAGATCAACATGTACCCACAACTTGATCCATTTGATTTATCAAGTCACTTAGTACGCAGAATGTGACCCGATTTGGCTCCTCGGAACAACAAGCACCAACTCTTTGACCCGATTCGACTTCTCGAATCATTAACGCTTGCATTTGACCCTAATTGACTTCTGGGATCAACAAGTCTTCCATATGACCTAATTCGGCTCCTCGGATCAACAAGTACCCACAACTTGCTCCGTTTCGTTTATCAAGTCACTAAGTACGCACAATGTGACCCTATTCGGCTTCTCGGATCAACAAGCACCAACTATTTGACTGGATTCGACTTTTCGAATCATTAAGGCTTGCATTTAACCCCAATTGACTTCTCGGATCAACAACTCTTCCATTCTACCCATATCGGCTTCTCGGAGCAACAAGTACCCACAACTTGATCCGTTTGTTTTATCACGTCACAAAGTACGCATAATGTGACCCAATTCGGCTTCTCGGATCAACAAGCACCAACTATTTGACTCGATTCGACTTCTCGAATCATTAAGGCTTGTATTTGACCCCAATTGACTTCTCTGATCAACAAGTCTTCCATTTGACCGAATTCAGCTCCTCGGATCAACAAGTACCCACAACTTGATCCGTTTGGTTTATCAAGTCACTTAGTACGCGTAATGTGACCCGATTCGGCTTCTCGGATCAACAAGCACCAACTCTTTGACTAGATTCGACTTCTCGAATCATTAAGGCTTGTATTTGACCCCAATTGACTTCTCGGATCAACAACTCTTCCATTCTACCCAATTCAGCTTCTCGGAGCAACAAGTACCCACAACTTGATCCGTTTGTTTCATCACGTCACAAAGTACGCACAATGTGACCCAATTCAGCTTCTCGGATCAACAAGCACCAACTCTTTGACTCGATTCGAGTTCTCGAATCATTAAGGCTTGTATTTGATCCCAATTGACTTCTGGGATCAACAAGTCTTCCATTTGACCTAATTCGGCTCCTCGGATCAACAAGTACCCACAACTTGATCCGTTTGGTTTATCAAGTCACTTATTACGCACAATGTGACCCAATTCGAATTTTCGGATCATCAAGCACCAACTCTTTGACTGGATTCGAGTTCTCGAATCATTAAGGCTTGTATTTGACCCCAATTGACTTCTGGGATCAACAAGTCTTCCATTTGACCTAATTCGGCTCCTCGGATCAACAAGTACCCACAATTTGATTCGTTTGGTTTATCATGTCACCTAGTACGCACAATGTGACCCAATTCGGCTTCTCGGATCAACAAGCACCAACTCTTTGACTCGATTCGACTTCTCGAATCATTAAGGCTTGTATTTGATCCCAATTGACTTCTGGGATCAACAAGTCTTCCATTTGACCTAATTCGGCTCCTCGGATCAACAAGTACCCACAACTTGATCCGTTTGGTTTATCAAGTCACTTATTACGCACAATGTGACCCAATTCGAATTCTCGGATCATCAAGCACCAACTCTTTGACTGGATTCGAGTTCTCGAATCATTAAGGCTTGTATTTGACCCCAATTGACTTCTGGGATCAACAAGTCTTCCATTTGACCTAATTCGGCTCCTCGGATCAACAACTACCCACAATTTGATTCGTTTGGTTTATCATGTCACCTAGTACGCACAATGTGACCCAATTCGGCTTCTCGGATCATAAAGCACCAACTCTTTGACTCGATTCGACTTCTCGAATCATTAAGGCTTGTATTTGACCCCAATTGACTTCTCGGAACAGCAAGTCTTCCATTTGACCGAATTCGGCTCTTCAGATCAACATGTACCCACAACTTGATCCATTTGATTTATCAAGCCACTTAGTACGTAGAATGTGACCCGATTTGGCTCCTCGGATCAACAAGCACCAACTCTTTGGCTCGATTCGACTTCCCGAATCATTAACGCTTGCATTTGACCCTAATTGACTTCTAGGATCAACAAGTCATCCATTTGACCCTATTCGGCTTCTCTGATCAACACATATCCATAACTTGATTAGTTTGATTCATCAAGTCACAAAGTACGCACAATGTGACCCGATTCGGTTTCTCGGATCAACAAGCACCAACTATTTGACTCGATTCGACTTTTCGAATCATTAAGGCTTTTATTTGACCCCAATTGACTTCTCGGATCAACAAGTCTTCCATATGACCTAATTCGGCTCCTCAGATCAACAAGTACACACAAGTTGATCTGTTTGGTTTATCAAGTCACTAAGTACGCACAATATGACCCTATTCGGCTTCTCGGATCAACAAGCACCAACTATTTGACTCGATTCGACTTCTCGAATCATTAAGGCTTGTATTTAACCCCAATTGACTTCTCGGATCAACAACTCTTCCATTCTACCCATATCGGCTTCTCGGAGCAACAAGTACCCACAACTTGATCCGTTTGTTTTATCACGTCACAATGTACGCACAATGTGACCCAATTCGGCTTCTCGGATCAACAAGCACCAACTCTTTGACTCGATTCGAGTTCTCGAATCATTAAGGCTTGTATGTGACCCTAATTGACTTCTGGGAATAACAAGTCTTCCATTTAACCTAATTTGGCTCCTCGGATCAACAAGTACCCACAACTTGATTCATTTGGTTTATCAAGTCACTTAGTACGCACAATGTGACCCAATTCGGTTTCTCGGATCAAGAAGCACCAACTCTTTGACTCGATTCGACTTCTCGAATCATTAAGGGTTGTATTTGACCCCAATTGACTTCTCGGATCAACAAGTCTTCCATTTGACCGAATTCGGCTCTTCAGATCAACATGTACCCACAACTTGATCCATTTGATTTATCAAGTCACTTAGTACGCAGAATGTGACCCGATTTGGCTCCTCGGAACAACAAGCACCAACTCTTTGACCTGATTCGACTTCTCGAATCATTAACGCTTGCATTTGACCCTAATTGACTTCTGGGATCAACAAGTCTTCCATATGACCTAATTCGGCTCCTCGGATCAACAAGTACCCACAACTTGCTCCGTTTCGTTTATCAAGTCACTAAGTACGCACAATGTGACCCTATTCGGCTTCTCGGATCAACAAGCACCAACTAATTGACTGGATTCGACTTTTCGAATCATTAAGGCTTGTATTTAAACCCAATTGACTTCTCGGATCAACAACTCTTCCATTCTACCCATATCGGCTTCTCGGAGCAACAAGTACCCACAACTTGATCCGTTTGTTTTATCACGTCACAAAGTACGCACAATGTGACCCAATTCGGCTTCTCGGATCAATAAGCACCAACTCTTTGACTCGATTCGACTTCTCGAATCATTAAGGCTTGTATTTGACCCCAATTGACTTCTCGGATCAACAAGTCTTCCATTTGACCGAATTCAGCTCCTCGGATCAACAAGTACCCACAACTTGATCCGTTTGGTTTATCAAGTCACTTAGTACGCATAATGTGACCCGATTCGGCTTCTCGGATCAGCAAGCACCAACTCTTTGACTAGATTCGACTTCTCGAATCATTAAGGCTTCTATTTGACCCCAATTGACTTCTCGGATCAACAACTCTTCCATTCTACCCAATTCAGCTTCTCGGAGCAACAAGTACCCACAACTTGATCCGTTTGTTTCATCACGTCACAAAGTACGCACAATGTGACCCAATTCAGCTTCTCGGATCAACCAGCACCAACTCTTTGACTCGATTCGAGTTCTCGAATCATTAAGGCTTGTATTTGACCCCAATTGTCTTCTGGGATCAACAAGTCTTCCATTTGACCTAATTCGGCTCCTCGGATCAACAAGTACCCACAACTTGATCCGTTTGGTTTATCAAGTCACTTATTACGCACAATGTGACCCAATTCGAATTCTCGGATCATCAAGCACGAACTCTTTGACTGGATTCGAGTTCTCGAATCATTAAGGCTTGTATTTGACCCCAATTGACTTCTGGGATCAACAAGTCTTCCATTTGACCTAATTCGGCTCCTCGGATCAACAAGTACCCACAATTTGATTCGTTTGGTTTATCATGTCACCTAGTACGCACAATGTGACCCAATTCGGCTTCTCGGAACAACAAGCACCAACTCTTTGACTCGATTCGACTTCTCGAATCATTAAGGCTTGTATTTGACCCCAATTGACTTCTCGGATCAGCAAGTCTTCCATTTGACCGAATTCGGCTCTTCAGATCAACATGTACCCACAACTTGATCCATTTAATTTATCAAGCCACTTAGTACCTAGAATGTGACCCGATTTGGCTCCTCGGATCAACAAGCACCAACTCTTTGGCTCGATTCGACTTCCCGAATCATTAACGCTTGCATTTGACCCTAATTGACTTCTAGGATCAACAAGTCTTCCATTTGACCCTATTCGGCTTCTCTGATCAACACATATCCATAACTTGATTAGTTTAATTCATCAAGTCACAAAGTACGCACAATGTGACCCGATTCGGTTTCTCGGATCAACAAGCACCAACTATTTGACTCGATTCGACTTTTTGAGTCATTAAGGCTTTAATTTGACCCCAATTGACTTCTGGGATCAACAAGTCTTCCATTTGACCTAATTCGGCTCCTCGGATCAACAAATACTCACAACTTGATTCGTTTGGTTTATCAAGTCACTTAGTACGCACAATGTGACCCAATTCTGCTTCTCGGATCAAGAAGCACCAACTCTTTGACTCGATTCGACTTCTCAAATCATTAAGGCTTGTATTTGACCCCAATTGACTTCTCGGATCAACAAGTCTTCCATTTGACCGAATTCGGCTCTTCAGATCAACATGTACCCACAACTTGATCCATTTGATTTATCAAGTCACTTAGTACGCAGAATGTGACCCGATTTGGCTCCTCGGAACAACAAGCACCAACTCTTTGACCTGATTCGACTTCTCGAATCATTAACGCTTGCATTTGACCCTAATTGACTTCTGGGATCAACAAGTCTTCCATATGACCTAATTCGGCTCCTCGGATCAACAAGTACCCACAACTTGCTCCGTTTCGTTTATCAAGTCACTAAGTACGCACAATGTGACCCTATTCGGCTTCTCGGATCAACAAGCACCAACTAATTGACTGGATTCGACTTTTCGAATCATTAAGGCTTGTATTTAACCCCAATTGACTTCTCGGATCAACAACTCTTCCATTCTACCCATATCGGCTTCTCGGAGCAACAAGTACCCACAACTTGATCCGTTTGTTTTATCACGTCACAAAGTACGCACAATGTGACCCAATTCGGCTTCTCGGATCAATAAGCACCAACTCTTTGACTCGATTCGACTTCTCGAATCATTAAGGCTTGTATTTGACCCCAATTGACTTCTCGGATCAACAAGTCTTCCATTTGACCGAATTCAGCTCCTCGGATCAACAAGTACCCACAACTTGATCCGTTTGGTTTATCAAGTCACTTAGTACGCATAATGTGACCCGATTCGGCTTCTCGGATCAACAAGCACCAACTCTTTGACTAGATTCGACTTCTCGAATCATTAAGGCTTGTATTTGACCCCAATTGACTTCTCGGATCAACAACTCTTCCATTCTACCCAATTCAGCTTCTCGGAGCAACAAGTACCCACAACTTGATCCGTTTGTTTCATCACGTCACAAAGTACGCACAATGTGACCCAATTCAGCTTCTCGGATCAACAAGCACCAACTCTTTGACTCGATTCGAGTTCTCGAATCATTAAGGCTTGTATTTGACCCCAATTGACTTCTGGGATCAACAAGTCTTCCATTTGACTTAATTCGGCTCCTCGGATCAACAAGTACCCACAACTTGATCCGTTTGGTTTATCAAGTCACTTATTACGCACAATGTGACCCAATTCGAATTCTCGGATCATCAAGCACCAACTCTTTGACTGGATTCGAGTTCTCGAATCATTAAGGCTTGTATTTGACCCCAATTGACTTCTGGGATCAACAAGTCTTCCATTTGACCTAATTCGGCTCCTCGGATCAACAAGTACCCACAATTTGATTCGTTTGGTTTATCATGTCACCTAGTACGCACAATGTGACCTAATTCGGCTTCTCGGATCAACAACCACCAACTCTTTGACTCGATTCGACTTCTCGAATCATTAAGGCTTGTATTTGACCCCAATTGACTTCTCGGATCAGCAAGTCTTCCATTTGACCGAATTCGGCTCTTCAGATCAACATGTACCCACAACTTGATCCATTTGATTTATCAAGCCACTTAGTACGTAGAATGTGACCCGATTTGGCTCCTCGGATCAACAAGCACCAACTCTTTGGCTCGATTCGACTTCCCGAATCATTAACTCTTGCATTTGACCCTAATTGACTTCTAGGATCAACAAGTCTTCCATTTGACCCTATTCGGCTTCTCTGATCAACACATATCCATAACTTGATTAGTTTGATTCATCAAGTCACAAAGTACGCACAATGTGACCCGATTCGGTTTCTCGGATCAACAAGCACCAACTATTTGACTAGATTCGACTTCTCGAATCATTAAGGCTTGTATTTGACCCCAATTTACTTCTAGGATCAACAACTCTTCCATTCTACCCAATTCAGCTTCTCGGAGCAACAAGTACCCACAACTTGATCCGTTTGTTTCATCACGTCACAAAGTACGCACAATATAACCCAATTCGGCTTCTCGGATAAACAAGTACCAACTCTTTGACTCGATTCGACTTCTCGAGTCATTAAGGCTTGTATTTGACCCCAATTGACTTCTCGGATCAGCAAGTCTTCCATTTGACCTAATTTGGCTCCTCGGATCAACAAGTACCCACAACTTGATTCATTTGGTTTATCAAGTCACTTAGTACGCACAATGTGACCCAATTCGGCTTCTCGGATCAACAAGCACCAACTCTTTAACTCGATTCGACTTCTCGAATCATTAAGGCTTGTATTTGACCCCAATTGACTTCTCGGATCAACAAGTCTTCCATTTGACCGAATTCGGCTCCTCGGATCAACAAGTACCCACAACTTGATCCGTTTTGTTTATCAAGTCACTTAATACGCACAATGTGACCCGATTTGGCTTCTCGGATCAACAAGCACCAATTCTTTGACTAGATTCGACTTCTCGAATCATTAAGGCTTGTATTTGACCCCAATTTACTTCTCGGATCAACAACTCTTCCATTCTACCCAATTCAGCTTCTCGGAGCAACAAGTACCCACAACTTGATCCGTTTGTTTCATCACGTCACAAAGTACGCACAATATAACCCAATTCGGCTTCTCGGATTAACAAGTACCAACTCATTGACTCGATTCGAGCTCTCGAATCATTAAGGCTTGTATTTGACCCCAATTGACTTCTGGGATCAACAAGTCTTCCATTTGACCTAATTCGGCTCCTCGGATCAACAAATACCCACAACTTGATTCGTTTGGTTTATCAAGTCACTTAGTACGCACAATGTGACCCAATTCTGCTTCTCGGATCAAGAAGCACCAACTCTTTGACTCGATTCGACTTCTCGAATCATTAAGGCTTGTATTTGACCCCAATTGACTTCTCGGATCAACAAGTCTTCCATTTGACCGAATTTGTCTCTTCAGATCAACATGTACCCACAACTTGATCCATTTGATTTATCAAGTCACTTAGTACGCAGAATGTGACCCGATTTGGCTCCTCGGAACAACAAGCACCAACTCTTTGACCCGATTCGACTTCTCGAATCATTAGCGCTTGCATTTGACCCTAATTGACTTCTGGGATCAACAAGTCTTCCATATGACCTAATTCGGCTCCTCGGATCAACAAGTACCAACAACTTGCTCCGTTTCGTTTATCAAGTCACTAAGTACGCACAATGTGACCCTATTCGGCTTCTCGGATTAACAAGCACCAACTATTTGACTCGATTCGACTTTTCGAATCATTAAGGCTTGTATTTAACCCCAATTGACTTCTCGGATCAACAACTCTTCCATTCTACCCATATCGGCTTCTCGGAGCAACAAGTACCCACAACTTGATCCGTTTGTTTTATCACGTCACAAAGTACGCACAATGTGACCCAATTCGGCTTCTCGGATCAAGAAGGACCAACTCTTTGACTCGATTCGACTTCTCGAATCATTAAGGCTTGTATTTGACCCCAATTGACTTCTCGGATCAACAAGTCTTCCATTTGACCGAATTCAGCTCCTCAGATCAACAAGTACCCACAACTTGATCCGTTTGGTTTATCAAGTCACTTAGTACGCACAATGTGACCCGATTCGGCTTCTCGGATCAACAAGCACCAACTCTTTAACTAGATTCGACTTCTCGAATCATTAAGGCTTGTATTTGACCCCAATTGACTTCTCGGATCAACAACTCTTCCATTCTACCCAATTCAGCTTCTCGGAGCAACAAGTACCCACAACTTGATCCGTTTGTTTCATCACGTCACAAAGTACGCACAATGTGACCCAATTCAGCTTCTCGGATCAACAAGCACCAACTGTTTGACTCGATTCGAGTTCTCGAATCATTAAGGCTTGTATTTGACCCCAATTGACTTCTGGGATCAACAAGTCTTCCATTTGACCTAATTCGGCTCCTCGGATCAACAAGTACCCACAACTTGATCCGTTTGGTTTATCAAGTCACTTATTACGCACAATGTGACCCAATTCGAATTCTCGGATCATCAAGCACCAACTCTTTGACTGGATTCGAGTTCTCGAATCATTAAGACTTGTATTTGACCCCAATTAACTTCTGGGATCAACAAGTCTTCCATTTGACCTAATTCGGCTCCTCGGATCAACAAGTACCCACAATTTGATTCGTTTGGTTTATCATGTCACCTAGTACGCACAATGTGACCCAATTCGGCTTCTCGGATCAACAAGCACCAACTCTTTGACTCGATTCGACTTCTCGAATCATTAAGGCTTGTATTTGACCCCAATTGACTTCTCGGATCAGCAAGTCTTCCATTTGACCGAATTCGGCTCTTCAGATCAACATATACCCACAACTTGATCCATTTGATTTATCAAGCCACTTAGTACGTAGAATGTGACCCGATTTGGCTCCTCGGATCAACAAGCACCAACTCTTTGGCTCGATTCGACTTCCCGAATCATTAACGCTTGCATTTGACCCTAATTGACTTCTAGGACCAACAAGTCTTCCATTTGACCCTATTCGGCTTCTCTGATCAACACATATCCATAACTTGATTAGTTTGATTCATCAAGTCACAAAGTACGCACAATGTGACCCGATTCGGTTTCTCGGATCAACAAGCACCAACTATTTGACTCGATTCGACTTTTCGAATCATTAAGGCTTTTATTTGACCCCAATTGACTTCTCGGATCAACAAGTCTTCCATATGACCTAATTCGGCTCCTCAGATCAACAAGTACCCACAACTTGATCCGTTTGGTTTATCAATTCACTAAGTACGCACAATATGACCCTATTCGGCTTCTCGGATCAACAAGCACCAACTATTTGACTCGATTCGATTTCTCGAATCATTAAGGCTTGTATTTAACCCCAGTTGACTTCTCGGATCAACAACTCTTCCATTCTACCCATATCGGCTTCTCGGAGCAACAAGTACCCACAACTTGATCCGTTTGTTTTATCACGTCACAAAGTACGCACAATGTGACCCAATTCGGCTTCTCGGATCAACAAGCACCAACTCTTTGACTCGATTCGAGTTCTCGAATCATTAAGGCTTGTATGTGACCCTAATTGACTTCTGGGATTAACAAGTCTTCCATTTGACCTAATTTGGCTCCTCGGATCAACAAGTACCCACAACTTGATTCATTTGGTTTATCAAGTCACTTAGTACGCACAATGTGACCCAATTCGGCTTCTCGGATCAACAAGCACCAACTCTTTAACTAGATTCGACTTCTCGAATCATTAAGGCTTGTATTTGACCCCAATTGACTTCTGGGATCAACAAGTCTTCCATTTGACCTAATTCGGCTCCTCGGATCAACAAATACCCACAACTTGATTCGTTTGGTTTATCAAGTCACTTAGTACGCACAATGTGACCCAATTCTGCTTCTCGGATCAAGAAGCACCAACTCTTTGACTCGATTCGACTTCTCGAATCATTAAGGCTTGTATTTGACCCCAATTGACTTCTCGGATCAACAAGTCTTCCATTTGACCGAATTTGTCTCTTCAGATCAACATGTACCCACAACTTGATCCATTTGATTTATCAAGTCACTTAGTACGCAGAATGTGACCCGATTTGGCTCCTCGGAACAACAAGCACCAACTCTTTGACCCGATTCGACTTCTCGAATCATTAGCGCTTGCATTTGACCCTAATTGACTTCTGGGATCAACAAGTCTTCCATATGACCTAATTCGGCTCCTCGGATCAACAAGTACCAACAACTTGCTCCGTTTCGTTTATCAAGTCACTAAGTACGCACAATGTGACCCTATTCGGCTTCTCGGATTAACAAGCACCAACTATTTGACTCGATTCGACTTTTCGAATCATTAAGGCTTGTATTTAACCCCAATTGACTTCTCGGATCAACAACTCTTCCATTCTACCCATATCGGCTTCTCGGAGCAACAAGTACCCACAACTTGATCCGTTTGTTTTATCACGTCACAAAGTACGCACAATGTGACCCAATTCGGCTTCTCGGATCAAGAAGGACCAACTCTTTGACTCGATTCGACTTCTCGAATCATTAAGGCTTGTATTTGACCCCAATTGACTTCTCGGATCAACAAGTCTTCCATTTGACCGAATTCAGCTCCTCAGATCAACAAGTACCCACAACTTGATCCGTTTGGTTTATCAAGTCACTTAGTACGCACAATGTGACCCGATTCGGCTTCTCGGATCAACAAGCACCAACTCTTTAACTAGATTCGACTTCTCGAATCATTAAGGCTTGTATTTGACCCCAATTGACTTCTCGGATCAACAACTCTTCCATTCTACCCAATTCAGCTTCTCGGAGCAACAAGTACCCACAACTTGATCCGTTTGTTTCATCACGTCACAAAGTACGCACAATGTGACCCAATTCAGCTTCTCGGATCAACAAGCACCAACTGTTTGACTCGATTCGAGTTCTCGAATCATTAAGGCTTGTATTTGACCCCAATTGACTTCTGGGATCAACAAGTCTTCCATTTGACCTAATTCGGCTCCTCGGATCAACAAGTACCCACAACTTGATCCGTTTGGTTTATCAAGTCACTTATTACGCACAATGTGACCCAATTCGAATTCTCGGATCATCAAGCACCAACTCTTTGACTGGATTCGAGTTCTCGAATCATTAAGGCTTGTATTTGACCCCAATTAACTTCTGGGATCAACAAGTCTTCCATTTGACCTAATTCGGCTCCTCGGATCAACAAGTACCCACAATTTGATTCGTTTGGTTTATCATGTCACCTAGTACGCACAATGTGACCCAATTCGGCTTCTCGGATCAACAAGCACCAACTCTTTGACTCGATTCGACTTCTCGAATCATTAAGGCTTGTATTTGACCCCAATTGACTTCTCGGATCAGCAAGTCTTCCATTTGACCGAATTCGGCTCTTCAGATCAACATATACCCACAACTTGATCCATTTGATTTATCAAGCCACTTAGTACGTAGAATGTGACCCGATTTGGCTCCTCGGATCAACAAGCACCAACTCTTTGGCTCGATTCGACTTCCCGAATCATTAATGCTTGCATTTGACCCTAATTGACTTCTAGGACCAACAACTCTTCCATTTGACCCTATTCGGCTTCTCTGATCAACACATATCCATAACTTGATTAGTTTGATTCATCAAGTCACAAAGTACGCACAATGTGACCCGATTCGGTTTCTCGGATCAACAAGCACCAACTATTTGACTCGATTCGACTTTTCGAATCATTAAGGCTTTTATTTGACCCCAATTGACTTCTCGGATCAACAAGTCTTCCATATGACCTAATTCGGCTCCTCAGATCAACAAGTACCCACAACTTGATCCGTTTGGTTTATCAATTCACTAAGTACGCACAATATGACCCTATTCGGCTTCTCGGATCAACAAGCACCAACTATTTGACTCGATTCGATTTCTCGAATCATTAAGGCTTGTATTTAACCCCAGTTGACTTCTCGGATCAACAACTCTTCCATTCTACCCATATCGGCTTCTCGGAGCAACAAGTACCCACAACTTGATCCGTTTGTTTTATCACGTCACAAAGTACGCACAATGTGACCCAATTCGGCTTCTCGGATCAACAAGCACCAACTCTTTGACTCGATTCGAGTTCTCGAATCATTAAGGCTTGTATGTGACCCTAATTGACTTCTGGGATTAACAAGTCTTCCATTTGACCTAATTTGGCTCCTCGGATCAACAAGTACCCACAACTTGATTCATTTGGTTTATCAAGTCACTTAGTACGCACAATGTGACCCAATTCGGCTTCTCGGATCAACAAGCACCAACTCTTTAACTCGATTCGACTTCTCGAATCATTAAGGCTTGTATTTGACCCCAATTGACTTCTCGGATCAACAAGTCTTCCATTTGACCGAATTCAGCTCCTCGGATCAACAAGTACCCACAACTTGATCCGTTTTGTTTATCAAGTCACTTAGTACGCACAATGTGACCCGATTCGGCTTCTCGGATCAACAAGCACCAATTCTTTGACTAGATTCGACTTCTCGAATCATTAAGGCTTGTATTTGACCCCAATTTACTTCTCGGATCAACAACTCTTCCATTCTACCCAATTCAGCTTGTCGGAGCAACAAGTACCCACAACTTGATCCGTTTGTTTCATCACGTCACAAAGTACGCACAATATAACCCAATTCGGCTTCTCGGATCAACAAGTACCAACTCATTGACTCGATTCGAGCTCTCGAATCATTAAGGCTTGTATTTGACCCCAATTGACTTCTGGGATCAACAAGTCTTCCATTTGACCTAATTCGGCTCCTCGGATCAACAAATACCCACAACTTGATTCGTTTGGTTTATCAAGTCACTTAGTACGCACAATGTGACCCAATTCTGCTTCTCGGATCAAGAAGCACCAACTCTTTGACTCGATTCGACTTCTCAAATCATTAAGGCTTGTATTTGACCCCAATTGACTTCTCGGATCAACAAGTCTTCCATTTGACCGAATTCGGCTCTTCAGATCAACTTGTACCCACAACTTGATCCATTTGATTTATCAAGTCACTTAGTACGCAGAATGTGACCCGATTTGGCTCCTCGGAACAACAAGCACCAACTCTTTAACCCGATTCGACTTCTCGAATCATTAACGCTTGCATTTGACCCTAATTGACTTCTGGGATCAACAAGTCTTCCATATGACCTAATTCGGCTCCTCGGAATAACAAGCACCAACTCTTTGACCCGATTCGACTTCTCGAATCATTAACGCTTGCATTTGACCCTAATTGACTTCTGGGATCAACAAGTCTTCCATATGACCTAATTCGGCTCCTCGGATCAACAAGTACCAACAACTTGCTCCGTTTCGTTTATCAAGTCACTAAGTACGCACAATGTGACCCTATTCGGCTTCTCGGATTAACAAGCACCAACTATTTGACTCGATTCGACTTTTCGAATCATTAAGGCTTGTATTTAACCCCAATTGACTTCTCGGATCAACAACTCTTCCATTCTACCCATATCGGCTTCTCGGAGCAACAAGTACCCACAACTTGATCCGTTTGTTTTATCACGTCACAAAGTACGCACAATGTGACCCAATTCGGCTTATCGGATCAACAAGCACCAACTCTTTGACTCGATTCGACTTCTCGAATCATTAAGGCTTGTATTTGACCCCAATTGACTTCTCGGATCAACAAGTCTTCCATTTGACCGAATTCAGCTCCTCGGATCAACAAGTACCCACAACTTGATCCGTTTGGTTTATCAAGTCACTTAGTACGCACAATGTGACCCGATTCGGCTTCTCGGATCAACAAGCACCAACTTTTTGACTAGATTCGACTTCTCGAATCATTAAGGCTTGTATTTGACCCCAATTGACTTCTCGGATCAACAACTCTTCCATTCTACCCAATTCAGCTTCTCGGAGCAACAAGTACCCACAACTTGATCCGTTTGTTTTATCACGTCACAAAGTACGCACAATGTGACCCAATTCAGCTTCTCGGATCAACAAGCACCAACTCTTTGACTCGATTCGAGTTCTCGAATCATTAAGGCTTGTATTTGACCCCAATTGACTTCTGGGATCAACAAGTCTTCCATTTGACCTAATTCGGCTCCTCGGATCAACAAGTACCCACAATTTGATTCGTTTGGTTTATCATGTCACCTAGTACGCACAATGTGACCCAATTCGAATTCTCGGATCAACAAACACCAACTCTTTGACTCGATTCGACTTCTCGAATCATTAAGGCTTGTATTTGACCCCAATTGACTTCTCGGATCAGCAAGTCTTCCATTTGACCGAATTCGGCTCTTCAGATCAACATGTACCCACAACTTGATCCATTTGATTTATCAAGTCACTTAGTACGTAGAATGTGACCCGATTTGGCTCCTCGGATCAACAAGCACCAACTCTTGGGCTCGATTCGACTTCCCGAATCATTAACACTTGCATTTGACCCTAATTGACTTCTAGGATCAACAAGTCTTCCATTTGACCCTATTCGGCTTCTCTGATCAACACATATCCATAACTTGAATAGTTTGATTCATCAAGTCACAAAGTACGCACAATGTGACCCGATTCGGTTTCTCAGATCAACAAGCACCAACTATTTGACTCGATTCGACTTTTCGAATCATTAAGGCTTTTATTTGACCCCAATTGACTTCTCGGATCAACAAGTCTTCCATATGACCTAATTCGGCTCCTCAGATCAACAAGTACCCACAACTTGATCCGTTTGGTTTATCAAGTCACTAAGTACGCACAATGTGACCCTATTCGGCTTCTCGGATCAACAAGCACCAACTATTTGACTCGATTCGACTTCTCGAATCATTAAGGCTTATATTTAACCCCAATTGACTTCTCGGATCAACAAGTCTTCCATATGACCTAATTCGGCTCCTCAGATCAACAAGTACCCACAACCTGATCCGTTTGTTTTATCACGTCACAAAGTACGCACAATGTGACCCAATTTGGCTTCTCGGATCAACAAGCACCAACTCTTTGACTCGATTCGAGTTCTCGAATCATTATGGCTTGTATGTGATCCTAATTGACTTCTGGGATCAAGAAGTCTTCCATTTGACCTAATTTGGCTCCTCGGATCAATAAGGACCCACAACTTGATTCGTTTGGTTTATCAAGTCACTTAGTACGCACAATGTGACCCAATTCGGCTTCTCGGATCAACAAGCACCAACTCTGTAACTCGATTCGACTTCTCGAATCATTAAGACTTGTATTTGACCCCAATTGACTTCTCGGATCAACAAGTCTTCCATTTGACCGAATTCAGCTCCTCGGATCAAGAAGTACCCACAACTTGATCCGTTTGGTTTATCAAGTCACTTAGTACGCACAATGTGACCCGATTCGGCTTCTTGGATCAACAAGCACCAACTCTTTGACTGTATTCGACTTCTCGAATCATTAAGGCTTGTATTTGACCCCAATGACTTCTCGGATCAACAAGTCTTCCATTCTACCCAATTCAGCTTCTCGGAGCAACAAGTACCCACAACTTGATCCGTTTGTTTCATCACGTCACAAAGTACGCACAATGTAACCCAATTCGGCTTCTCAGATCAACAAAGCACCAACCCATTGACTCGATTCGAGCTCTCGAATCATTAAGGCTTGTATTTGACCCCAATTGACTTCAGGGATCAACAAGTCTTCCATTTGACCTAATTTGGCTCCTCGGATCAACAAATACCCACAACTTGATTCGTTTGGTTTATCAAGTCACTTAGTACGCACAATGTGACCCAATTCTGCTTCTCGGATCAACAAGCACCAACTCTTTGACTCGATTTGACTTCTCGAATCATTAAGGCTTGTATTTGACCCCAATTGACTTCTCGGATCAACAAGTCTTTCATTTGACCGAATTCGGCTCTTCAGATCAACATGTACCCACAACTTGATCCATTTGATTTATCAAGTCACTTAGTACGCAGAATGTGACCCGATTTGGCTCCTCGGATCAACAAGCACCAACTCTTTGACTCGATTCGACTTCTCGAATCATTAACGCTTGCATTTGACCCTAATTGACTTCCGGGATCAACAACTCTTCCATTCTACCCATATCGGCTTCTCGGAGCAACAAGTACCCACAACTTGATCCGTTTGTTTTATCACGTCATAAAGTACGCACAATGTGACCCAATTCGGCTTCTCGGATCAACAAGCACCAACTCTTTGACTCGATTCGACTTCTCGAATCATTAAGGCTTGTATTTGACCCCAATTGACTTCTCGGATCAACAAGTCTTCCATTTGAACGAATTCAGCTCCTCGGATCAACAATTACCCACAACTTGATCCGTTTGGTTTATCAAGTCACTTAGTACGCACAATGTGACCCGATTCGGCTTCTCGGATCAACAAGCACCAACTCTTTGACTAGATTCGACTTCTCGAATCATTAAGGCTTGTATTTGACCCCAATTGACTTCTCGGATCAACAACTCTTCCATTCTACCCAATTCAGCTTCTCGGAGCAACAAGTACCCACAACTTGATCCGTTTGTTTCATCACGTCACAAAGTACGCACAATGTGACCCAATTCAGCTTCTCGGATCAACCAGCACTAACTCTTTGACTCGATTCGAGTTCTCGAATCATTAAGGCTTGTATTTGACCCCAATTGACTTCTGGGATCAACAAGTCTTCCATTTGACCTAATTCGGCTCCTCGGATCAACAAGTACCCACAACTTGATCCGTTTGGTTTATCAAGTCACTTAGTACGCACAATGTGACCCAATTCGAATTCTCGGAATCAAGCACCAACTCTTTGACTGGATTCGAGTTCTCGAATCATTAAGGCTTGTATTTGACCCCAATTGACTTCTGGGATCAACAAGTCTTCCATTTGACCTAATTCGGCTCCTCGGATCAACAAGTACCCACAATTTGATTCGTTTGGTTTATCATGTCACCTAGTACGCACAATGTGACCTAATTCGGCTTCTCGGATCAACAAGCACCAACTCTTTGACTCGATTCGACTTCTCGAATCATTAAGGCTTGTATGTGACCCCAATTGACTTCTCGGATCAGCAAGTCTTCCATTTGACCGAATTCGGCTCTTCAGATCAACATGTACCCACAACTTGATCCATTTGATTTATCAAGTCACTTAGTACGTAGAATGTGACCCGATTTGGCTCCTCGGATCAACAAGCACCAACTCTTTGGCTCGATTCGACTTCCCGAATCATTAACGCTTGCATTTGACCCTAATTGACTTCTAGGATCAACAAGTCTTCCATTTGACCCTATTCGGCTTCTCGGATCAACACATATCCATAACTTGATTAGTTTGATTCATCAAGTCATAAAGTACGCACAATGTGACCCGATTCGGTTTCTCGGATCGACAAACACCAACTATTTGACTCGATTCGACTTTTCGAATCATTAAGGCTTTTATTTGACCCCAATTGACTTCTCGGATCAACAAGTCTTCCATATGACCTAATTCGGCTCCTCAGATCAACAAGTACCCACAACTTGATCCGTTTGGTTTATCAAGTCACTAAGTACGCACAATGTGACCCTATTCGGCTTCTCGGATCAACAAGCACCAACTATTTGACTCGATTCGACTTCTCGAATCATTAAGGCTTGTATTTAACCCCAATTGACTTCTCGGATCAACAAATCTTCCATTCTACCCATATCGGCTTCTCGGAGCAACAACTACCCACAACTTGATCCGTTTGTTTTATCACGTCACAAAGTACGCACAATGTGACCCAATTCGGCTTCTCTGATCAACAAACACCAACTCTTTGACTCGATTCGAGTTCTCGAATCATTAACGCTTGTATGTGACCCTAATTGACTTCTGGGATTAACAAGTCTTCCATTTGACCTAATTTGGCTCCTGGGATCAACAAGTAACCACAACTTGATTCGTTTGGTTTATCAAGTCACTTAGTACGCACAATGTGACCCAATTCGGCTTCTCGGATCAACAAGCACCAACTCTTTAACTCGATTCGACTTCTCGAATCATTAAGGCTTGTATTTGACCCCAATTGACTTCTCGGATCAACAAGTCTTCCATTTGACCGAATTCAGCTCCTCAGATCAACAAGTACCCACAACTTGATTCGTTTTGTTTATCAAGTCACTTAGTACGCACAATGTGACCCGATTCGGCTTTTTGAATCAACAAGCACCAATTCTTTGACTAGATTCGACTTCTCGAATCATTAAGGCTTGTATTTGACCCCAATTTACTTCTCGGATCAACAACTCTTCCATTCTACCCAATTCAGCTTCTCGGAGCAACAAGTACCCACAACTTGATCCGTTTGTTTCATCACGTCACAAAGTACGCACAATATAACCCAATTCGGCTTCTCGGATCAACAAGTACCAACTCATTGACTCGATTCGAGCTCTCGAATCATTAAGGCTTGTATTTGAGCCCAATTGACTTCTGGGATCAACAAGTCTTCCATTTGACCTAATTCGGCTCCTCGGATCAACAAATACCCACAACTTGATTCGTTTGGTTTATCAAGTCACTTAGTACGCACAATGTGACCCAATTCTGCTTCTCGGATCAGGAAGCACCAACTCTTTGACTCGATTCGACTTCTCGAATCATTAAGGCTTGTATTTGACCCCAATTGACTTCTCGGATCAACAAGTCTTCCATTTGACCGAATTCGGCTCTTCAGATCAACATGTACCCACAACTTGATCCATTTGATTTATCAAGTCACTTAGTACGCAGAATGTGACCCGATTTGGCTCCTCGGATCAACAAGCACCAACTCTTTGGCTCGATTCGACTTCCCGAATCATTAACGCTTGCATTTGACCCTAACTGACTTCTGGGATCAACAAGTCTTCCATATGACCTAATTCGGCTCCTCGGATCAACAAGTACCCACAACTTGATCCGTTTGGTTTATCAAGTCACTTAGTACGCACAATGTGACCCAATTCGAATTCTCGGATCATCAACCACCAACTCTTTGACTGGATTCGAGTTCTCGAATCATTAAGGCTTGTATTTGACCCCAATTGACTTCTGGGATCAACAAGTCTTCCATTTGACCTAATTCGGCTCCTCGGATCAACAAGTACCCACAATTTGATTCGTTTGGTTTATCATGTCACCTAGTACGCACAATGTGACCCAATTCGGCTTCTCGGATCAACAAGCACCAACTCTTTGACTCGATTCGACTTCTCGAATCATTAAGGCTTGTATGTGACCCCAATTGACTTCTCGGATCAGCAAGTCTTCCATTTGACCGAATTCGGCTCTTCAGATCAACATGTACCCACAACTTGATCCATTTGATTTATCAAGTCACTTAGTACGTAGAATGTGACCCGATTTGGCTCCTCGGATCAACAAGCACCAACTCTTTGGCTCGATTCGACTTCCCAAATCATTAACGCTTGCATTTGACCCTAATTGACTTCTAGGATCAACAAGTCTTCCATTTGACCCTATTCGGCTTCTCGGATCAACACATATCCATAACTTGATTAGTTTGATTCATCAAGTCATAAAGTACGCACAATGTGACCCGATTCGGTTTCTCGGATCGACAAACACCAACTATTTGACTCGATTCGACTTTTCGAATCATTAAGGCTTTTATTTGACCCCAATTGACTTCTCGGATCAACAACTCTTCCATTCTACCCAATTCAGCTTCTCGGAGCAACAAGTACCCACAACTTGATCCGTTTGTTTCATCACGTCACAAAGTACGCACAATGTGACCCAATTCAGCTTCTCGGATCAACCAGCACTAACTCTTTGACTCGATTCGAGTTCTCGAATCATTAAGGCTTGTATTTGACCCCAATTGACTTCTGGGATCAACAAGTCTTCCATTTGACCTAATTCGGCTCCTCGGATCAACAAGTACCCACAACTTGATCCGTTTGGTTTATCAAGTCACTTAGTACGCACAATGTGACCCAATTCGAATTCTCGGAATCAAGCACCAACTCTTTGACTGGATTCGAGTTCTCGAATCATTAAGGCTTGTATTTGACCCCAATTGACTTCTGGGATCAACAAGTCTTCCATTTGACCTAATTCGGCTCCTCGGATCAACAAGTACCCACAATTTGATTCGTTTGGTTTATCATGTCACCTAGTACGCACAATGTGACCTAATTCGGCTTCTCGGATCAACAAGCACCAACTCTTTGACTCGATTCGACTTCTCGAATCATTAAGGCTTGTATGTGACCCCAATTGACTTCTCGGATCAGCAAGTCTTCCATTTGACCGAATTCGGCTCTTCAGATCAACATGTACCCACAACTTGATCCATTTGATTTATCAAGTCACTTAGTACGTAGAATGTGACCCGATTTGGCTCCTCGGATCAACAAGCACCAACTCTTTGGCTCGATTCGACTTCCCGAATCATTAACGCTTGCATTTGACCCTAATTGACTTCTAGGATCAACAAGTCTTCCATTTGACCCTATTCGGCTTCTCGGATCAACACATATCCATAACTTGATTAGTTTGATTCATCAAGTCATAAAGTACGCACAATGTGACCCGATTCGGTTTCTCGGATCGACAAACACCAACTATTTGACTCGATTCGACTTTTCGAATCATTAAGGCTTTTATTTGACCCCAATTGACTTCTCGGATCAACAAGTCTTCCATATGACCTAATTCGGCTCCTCAGATCAACAAGTACCCACAACTTGATCCGTTTGGTTTATCAAGTCACTAAGTACGCACAATGTGACCCTATTCGGCTTCTCGGATCAACAAGCACCAACTATTTGACTCGATTCGACTTCTCGAATCATTAAGGCTTGTATTTAACCCCAATTGACTTCTCGGATCAACAAATCTTCCATTCTACCCATATCGGCTTCTCGGAGCAACAACTACCCACAACTTGATCCGTTTGTTTTATCACGTCACAAAGTACGCACAATGTGACCCAATTCGGCTTCTCTGATCAACAAACACCAACTCTTTGACTCGATTCGAGTTCTCGAATCATTAACGCTTGTATGTGACCCTAATTGACTTCTGGGATTAACAAGTCTTCCATTTGACCTAATTTGGCTCCTCGGATCAACAAGTAACCACAACTTGATTCGTTTGGTTTATCAAGTCACTTAGTACGCACAATGTGACCCAATTCGGCTTCTCGGATCAACAAGCACCAACTCTTTAACTCGATTCGACTTCTCGAATCATTAAGGCTTGTATTTGACCCCAATTGACTTCTCGGATCAACAAGTCTTCCATTTGACCGAATTCAGCTCCTCGGATCAACAAGTACCCACAACTTGATTCGTTTTGTTTATCAAGTCACTTAGTACGCACAATGTGACCCGATTCGGCTTTTTGAATCAACAAGCACCAATTCTTTGACTAGATTCGACTTCTCGAATCATTAAGGCTTGTATTTGACCCCAATTTACTTCTCGGATCAACAACTCTTCCATTCTACCCAATTCAGCTTCTCGGAGCAACAAGTACCCACAACTTGATCCGTTTGTTTCATCACGTCACAAAGTACGCACAATATAACCCAATTCGGCTTCTCGGATCAACAAGTACCAACTCATTGACTCGATTCGAGCTCTCGAATCATTAAGGCTTGTATTTGAGCCCAATTGACTTCTGGGATCAACAAGTCTTCCATTTGACCTAATTCGGCTCCTCGGATCAACAAATACCCACAACTTGATTCGTTTGGTTTATCAAGTCACTTAGTACGCACAATGTGACCCAATTCTGCTTCTCGGATCAGGAAGCACCAACTCTTTGACTCGATTCGACTTCTCGAATCATTAAGGCTTGTATTTGACCCCAATTGACTTCTCGGATCAACAAGTCTTCCATTTGACCGAATTCGGCTCTTCAGATCAACATGTACCCACAACTTGATCCATTTGATTTATCAAGTCACTTAGTACGCAGAATGTGACCCGATTTGGCTCCTCGGATCAACAAGCACCAACTCTTTGGCTCGATTCGACTTCCCGAATCATTAACGCTTGCATTTGACCCTAACTGACTTCTGGGATCAACAAGTCTTCCATATGACCTAATTCGGCTCCTCGGATCAACAAGTACCCACAACTTGATCCGTTTGGTTTATCAAGTCACTTAGTACGCACAATGTGACCCAATTCGAATTCTCGGATCATCAACCACCAACTCTTTGACTGGATTCGAGTTCTCGAATCATTAAGGCTTGTATTTGACCCCAATTGACTTCTGGGATCAACAAGTCTTCCATTTGACCTAATTCGGCTCCTCGGATCAACAAGTACCCACAATTTGATTCGTTTGGTTTATCATGTCACCTAGTACGCACAATGTGACCCAATTCGGCTTCTCGGATCAACAAGCACCAACTCTTTGACTCGATTCGACTTCTCGAATCATTAAGGCTTGTATGTGACCCCAATTGACTTCTCGGATCAGCAAGTCTTCCATTTGACCGAATTCGGCTCTTCAGATCAACATGTACCCACAACTTGATCCATTTGATTTATCAAGTCACTTAGTACGTAGAATGTGACCCGATTTGGCTCCTCGGATCAACAAGCACCAACTCTTTGGCTCGATTCGACTTCCCAAATCATTAACGCTTGCATTTGACCCTAATTGACTTCTAGGATCAACAAGTCTTCCATTTGACCCTATTCGGCTTCTCGGATCAACACATATCCATAACTTGATTAGTTTGATTCATCAAGTCATAAAGTACGCACAATGTGACCCGATTCGGTTTCTCGGATCGACAAACACCAACTATTTGACTCGATTCGACTTTTCGAATCATTAAGGCTTTTATTTGACCCCAATTGACTTCTCGGATCAACAAGTCTTCCATATGACCTAATTCGGCTCCTCAGATCAACAAGTACCCACAACTTGATCCGTTTGGTTTATCAAGTCACTAAGTACGCACAATGTGACCCTATTCGGCTTCTCGGATCAACAAGCACCAACTATTTGACTCGATTCGACTTCTCGAATCATTAAGGCTTGTATTTAACCCCAATTGACTTCTCGGATCAACAAATCTTCCATTCTACCCATATCGGCTTCTCGGAGCAACAACTACCCACAACTTGATCCGTTTGTTTTATGACGCCACAAAGTACGCACAATGTGACCCAATTCGGCTTCTCGGATCAACAAGCACCAACTCTTTGACTCGATTCGAGTTCTCGAATCATTAACGCTTGTATGTGACCCTAATTGACTTCTGGGATTAACAAGTCTTCCATTTGACCTAATTTGGCTCCTCGGATCAACAAGTAACCACAACTTGATTCGTTTGGTTTATCAAGTCACTTAGTACGCACAATGTGACCCAATTCGGCTTCTCGGATCAACAAGCACCAACTCTTTAACTCGATTCGACTTCTCGAATCATTAAGGCTTGTATTTGACCCCAATTGACTTCTCGGATCAACAAGTCTTCCATTTGACCGAATTCAGCTCCTCGGATCAACAAGTACCCACAACTAGATCCGTTTTGTTTATCAAGTCACTTAGTACGCACAATGTGACCCGATTCGGCTTTTTGAATCAACAAGCACCAATTCTTTGACTAGATTCGACTTCTCGAATCATTAAGGCTTGTATTTGACCCCAATTTACTTCTCGGATCAACAACTCTTCCATTCTACCCAATTCAGCTTCTCGGAGCAACAAGTACCCACAACTTGATCCGTTTGTTTCATCACGTCACAAAGTACGCACAATATAACCCAATTCGGCTTCTCGGATCAACAAGTACCAACTCATTGACTCGATTCGAGCTCTCGAATCATTAAGGCTTGTATTTGACCCCAATTGACTTCTGGGATCAACAAGTCTTCCATTTGACCTAATTCGGCTCCTCGGATCAACAAATACCCACAACTTGATTCGTTTGGTTTATCAAGTCACTTAGTACGCACAATGTGACCCAATTCTGCTTCTCGGATCAAGAAGCACCAACTCTTTGACTCGATTCGACTTCTCGAATCATTAAGGCTTGTATTTGACCCCAATTGACTTCTCGGATCAACAAGTCTTCCATTTGACCGAATTCGGCTCTTCAGATCAACATGTACCCACAACTTGATCCATTTGATTTATCAAGTCACTTAGTACGCAGAATGTGACCCGATTTGGCTCCTCGGAACAACAAGCACCAACTCTTTGACCCGATTCGACTTCTCGAATCATTAACGCTTGCATTTGACCCTAACTGACTTCTGGGATCAACAAGTCTTCCATATGACCTAATTCGGCTCCTCGGATCAACAAGTACCCACAACTTGATCCGTTTGGTTTATCAAGTCACTTAGTACGCACAATGTGACCCAATTCGAATTCTCGGATCATCAAGCACCAACTCTTTGACTGGATTCGAGTTCTCGAATCATTAAGGCTTGTATTTGACCCCAATTGACTTCTGGGATCAACAAGTATTCCATTTGACCTAATTCGGCTCCTCGGATCAACAAGTACCCACAATTTGATTCGTTTGGTTTATCATGTCACCTAGTACGCACAATGTCACCCAATTCGGCTTCTCGGATCAACAAGCACCAACTCTTTGACTCGATTCGACTTCTCGAATCATTAAGGCTTGTATGTGACCCCAATTGACTTCTCGGATCAGCAAGTCTTCCATTTGACCGAATTCGGCTCTTCAGATCAACATGTACCCACAACTTGATCCATTTGATTTATCAAGTCACTTAGTACGTAGAATGTGACCCGATTTGGCTCCTCGGATCAACAAGCACCAACTCTTTGGCTCGATTCGACTTCCCGAATCATTAACGCTTGCATTTGACCCTAATTGACTTCTAGGATCAACAAGTCTTCCATTTGACCCTATTCGGCTTCTCGGATCAACACATATCCATAACTTGATTAGTTTGATTCATCAAGTCATAAAGTACGCACAATGTGACCCGATTCGGTTTCTCGGATAGACAAACACCAACTATTTGACTCGATTCGACTTTTCGAATCATTAAGGCTTTTATTTGACCCCAATTGACTTCTCGGATCAACAAGTCTTCCATATGACCTAATTCGGCTCCTCAGATCAACAAGTACCCACAACTTGATCCGTTTGGTTTATCAAGTCACTAAGTACGCACAATGTGACCCTATTCGGCTTCTCGGATCAACAAGCACCAACTATTTGACTCGATTCGACTTCACGAATCATTAAGGCTTGTATTTAACCCCAATTGACTTCTCGGATCAACAAATCTTCCATTCTACCCATATCGGCTTCTCGGAGCAACAACTACCCACAACTTGATCCGTTTGTTTTATCACGTCACAAAGTACGCACAATGTGACCCAATTCGGCTTCTCGGATCAACAAGCACCAACTCTTTGACTCGATTCGAGTTCTCGAATCATTAACGCTTGTATGTGACCCTAATTGACTTCTGGGATTAACAAGTCTTCCATTTGACCTAATTTGGCTCCTCGGATCAACAAGTAACCACAACTTGATTCGTTTGGTTTATCAAGTCACGTAGTACGCACAATGTGACCCAATTCGGCTTCTCGGATCAACAAGCACCAACTCTTTAACTCGATTCGACTTCTCGAATCATTAAGGCTTGTATTTGACCCCAATTGACTTCTCGGATCAACAAGTCTTCCATTTGACCGAATTCAGCTCCTCGGATCAACAAGTACCCACAACTTGATCCGTTTTGTTTATCAAGTCACTTAGTACGCACAATGTGACCCGATTCGGCTTTTTGAATCAACAAGCACCAATTCTTTGACTAGATTCGACTTCTCGAATCATTAAGGCTTGTATTTGACCCCAATTTACTTCTCGGATCAACAACTCTTCCATTCTACCCAATTCAGCTTCTCGGAGCAACAAGTACCCACAACTTGATCCGTTTGTTTCATCACGTCACAAAGTACGCACAATATAACCCAATTCGGCTTCTCGGATCAACAAGTACCAACTCATTGACTCGATTCGAGCTCTCGAATCATTAAGGCTTGTATTTGACCCCAATTGACTTCTGGGATCAACAAGTCTTCCATTTGACCTAATTCGGCTCCTCGGATCAACAAATTCCCACAACTTGATTCGTTTGGTTTATCAAGTCACTTAGTACTCACAATGTGACCCAATTCTGCTTCTCGGATCAAGAAGCACCAACTCTTTGACTCGATTCGACTTCTCGAATCATTAAGGCTTGTATTTGACCCCAATTGACTTCTCGGATCAACAAGTCTTCCATTTGACCGAATTCGGCTCTTCAGATCAACATGTACCCACAACTTGATCCATTTGATTTATCAAGTCACTTAGTACGCAGAATGTGACCCGATTTGGCTCCTCGGAACAACAAGCACCAACTCTTTGACCCGATTCGACTTCTCGAATCATTAACGCTTGCATTTGACCCTAACTGACTTCTGGGATCAACAAGTCTTCCATATGACCTAATTCGGCTCCTCGGATCAACAAGTACCCACAACTTGATCCGTTTCGTTTATCAAGTCACTAAGTACGCACAATGTGACCCTATTCGGCTTCTCGGATCAACAAGCACCAACTATTTGACTCGATTCGACTTTTCGAATCATTAAGGCTTGTATTTAACCCCAATTGACTTCTCGGATCAACAACTCTTCCATTCTACCCATATCGGCTTCTCGGAGCAACAAGTACCCACAACTTGATCCGTTTGTTTTATCACGTCACAAAGTACGCACAATGTGACCCAATTCGGCTTCTCGGATCAACAAGCACCAACTCTTTGACTCGATTCGACTTCTCGAATCATTAAGGCTTGTATTTGACCCCAATTGACTTCTCGGATCAACAAGTCTTCCATTTGACCGAATTCAGCTCCTCGAATCAACAAGTACCCACAACTTGATCCGTTTGGTTTATCAAGTCACTTAGTACGCACAATGTGACCCGATTCGGCTTCTCGGATCAACAAGCACCAACTCTTTGGCTAGATTCGACTTCTCGAATCATTAAGGCTTGTATTTGACCCCAATTGACTTCTCGGATCAACAACTCTTCCATTCTACCCAATTCAGCTTCTCGGAGCAACAAGTACCCACAACTTGATCCGTTTGTTTCATCACGTCACAAAGTACGCACAATGTGACCCAATTCAGCTTCTCGGATCAACAAGCACCAACTCTTTGACTCGATTCGAGTTCTCGAATCATTAAGGCTTGTATTTGACCCCAATTGACTTCTGGGATCAACAAGTCTTCCATTTGACCTAATTCGGCTCCTCGGATCAACAAGTACCCACAATTTGATTCGTTTGGTTTATCATGTCACCTAGTACGCACAATGTGACCCAATTCGGCTTCTCGGATCAACAAACACCAACTCTTTGACTCGATTCGACTTCTCGAATCATTAAGGCTTGTATTTGACCCCAATTGACTTCTCGGATCAGCAAGTTTTCCATTTGACCGAATTCGGCTCTTCAGATCAACATGTACCCACAACTTGATCCATTTGATTTATCAAGTCACTTAGTACATAGAATGTGACCCGATTTGGCTCCTCGGATCAACAAGCACCAACTCTTGGGCTCGATTCGACTTCCCGAATCATTAACACTTGCATTTGACCCTAATTGACTTCTAGGATCAACAAGTCTTCCATTTGACCCTATTCGGCTTCTCTGATCAACACATATCCATAACTTGATTAGTTTGATTCATCAAGTCACAAAGTACGCACAATGTGACCCGATTCGGTTTCTCAGATCAACAAGCACCAACTATTTGACTCGATTCGACTTTTCGAATCATTAAGGCTTTTATTTGACCCCAATTGATTTCTCGGATCAACAAGTCTTCCATATAACCTAATTCGGCTCCTCAGATCAACAAGTACCCACAACTTGATCCGTTTGGTTTATCAAGTCACTAAGTACGCACAATGTGACCCTATTCGGCTTCTCGGATCAACAAGCACCATCTATTTGACTCGATTCGACTTCTCGAATCATTAAGGCTTATATTTAACCCCAATTGACTTCTCGGATCAACAACTCTTCCATTCTACCCATATCGGCTTCTCGGAGCAACAAGTACCCACAACCTGATCCGTTTGTATTATCACGTCACAAAGTACGCACAATGTGACCCAATTTGGCTTCTCAGATCAACAAGCACCAACTCTTTGACTCGATTCGAGTTCTCGAATCATTATGGCTTATATGTGATCCTAATTGACTTCTGGGATCAACAAGTCTTCCATTTGACCTAATTTGGCTCCTCGGATCAACAAGGACCCACAACTTGATTCGTTTGGTTTATCAAGTCACTTAGTACGCACAATGTGACCCAATTCGGCTTCTCGGATCAACAAGCACCAACTCTGTAACTCGATTCGACTTCTCGAATCATTAAGGCTTGTATTTGACCCCAATTGACTTCTCGGATCAACAAGTCTTCCATTTGACCGAATTCAGCTCCTCGGATCAAGAAGTACCCACAACTTGATCCGTTTGGTTCATCAAGTCACTTAGTACGCACAATGTGACCCGATTCGGCTTCTTGGATCAACAAGCACCAACTCTTTGACTGTATTCGACTTCTCGAATCATTAAGGCTTGTATTTGACCCCAATTGACTTCTCGGATCAACAAGTCTTCCATTTTACCCAATTCAGCTTCTCGGAGCAACAAGTACCCACAACTTGATCCGTTTGTTTCATCACGTCACAAAGTACGCACAATGTAACCCAATTCGGCTTCTCAGATCAACAAAGCACCAACTCATTGACTCGATTCGAGCTCTCGAATCATTAAGGCTTGTATTTGACCCCAATTGACTTCAGGGATCAACAAGTCTTCCATTTGACCTAATTTGGCTCCTCGGATCAACAAATACCCACAACTTGATTTGTTTGGTTTATCAAGTCACTTAGTACGCACAATGTGACCCAATTCTGCTTTTCGGATCAACAAGCACCAACTCTTTGACTCGATTCGACTTCTCGAATCATTAAGGCTTGTATTTGACCCCAATTGACTTCTCGGATCAACAAGTCTTCCATTTGACCGAATTCGGCTCTTCAGATCAACATATACCCACAACTTGATCCATTTGATTTATCAAGACACTTAGTACGCAGAATGTGACCCGATTTGGCTCCTCGGATCAACAAGCACCAACTCTTTGACTCGATTCGACTTCTCGAATCATTAACGCTTGCATTTGACCCTAATTGACTTCCGGGATCAACAAGTCTTCCATATGACCTAATTCGGCTCCTCGGATCAACAAGTACCCACAACTTGATCCGTTTCGTTTATCAAGTCACTAAGTACGCACAATGTGACCCTATTCGGCTTCTCGGATCAACAACCACCAACTATTTGACTAGATTCGACTTTTCGAATCATTAAGGCTTGTGTTTAACCCCAATTGACTTCTCGGATCAACAACTCTTCCATTCTACCCATATCGGCTTCTCGGAGCAACAAGTACCCACAACTTGATCCGTTTGTTTTATCACGTCATAAAGTACGCACAATGTGACCCAATTCGGCTTCTCGGATCAACAAGCACCAACTCTTTGACTCGATTCGACTTCTCGAATCATTAAGGCTTGTATTTGACCCCAATTGACTTCTCGGATCAACAAGTCTTCCATTTGACCGAATTCAGCTCCTCGGATCAACAAGTACCCACAACTTGATCCGTTTGGTTTATCAAGTCACTTAGTACGCACAATGTGACCCGATTCGGCTTCTCGGATCAACAAGCACCAACTCTTTGACTAGATTCGACTTCTCGAATCATTAAGGCTTGTATTTGACCCCAATTGACTTCTCGGATCAAAAACTCTTCCATTCTACCCAATTCAGCTTCTCGGAGCAACAAGTACCCACAACTTGATCCGTTTGTTTCATCACATCACAAAGTACGCACAATGTGACCCAATTCATCTTCTCGGATCAACAAGCACTAACTCTTTGACTCGATTCGAGTTCTCGAATCATTAAGGCTTGTATTTGACCCCAATTGACTTCTGGGATCAACAAGTCTTCCATTTGACCTAATTCAGCTCCTCGGATCAACAAGTACCCACAATTTGATTCGTTTGGTTTATCATGTCACCTAGTACGCACAATGTGACCCAATTCGGCTTCTCGGATCAACAAGCACCAACTCTTTGACTCGATTCGACTTCTCGAATCATTAAGGCTTGTATGTGACCCCAATTGACTTCTCGGATCAGCAAGTCTTCCATTTGACCGAATTCGGCTCTTCAGATCAACATCTACCCACAACTTGATCCATTTGATTTATCAAGTCACTTAGTACGTAGAATGTGACCCGATTTGGCTCCTCGGATCAACAAGCACCAACTCTTTGGCTCGATTCGACTTCCCGAATCATTAACGCTTGCATTTGACCCTAATTGACTTTTAGGATCAACAAGTCTTCCATTTGACCCTATTCGGCTTCTCGGATCAACACATATCCATAACTTGATTAGTTTGATTCATCAAGTCACAAAGTACGCACAATGTGACCCGATTCGGTTTCTCGGATCGACAAACACCAACTATTTGACTCGATTCGACTTTTCGAATCATTAAGGCTTTTATTTGACCCCAATTGACTTCTCGGATCAACAAGTCTTCCATATGACCTAATTCGGCTCCTCAGATCAACAAGTACCCACAACTTGATCCGTTTGGTTTATCAAGTCACTAAGTACGCACAATGTGACCCTAGTCGGCTTCTCGGATCAACAAGCACCAACTATTTGACTCGATTCGACTTCTCGAATCATTAAGGCTTGTATTTAACCCCAATTGACTTCTCGGATCAACAAATCTTCCATTCTACCCATATCGGCTTCTCGGAGCAACAACTACCCACAACTTGATCCGTTTGTTTTATCACGTCACAAAGTACGCACAATGTGACCCAATTCGGCTTCTCGGATCAACAAGCACCAACTCTTTGACTCGATTCGAGTTCTCGAATCATTAACGCTTGTATGTGACCCTAATTGACTTCTGGGATTAACAAGTCTTCCATTTGACCTAATTTGGCTCCTCGGATCAACAAGTAACCACAACTTGATTCGTTTGGTTTATCAAGTCACTTAGTACGCACAATGTGACCCAATTCGACTTCTCGGATCAACAAGCACCAACTCTTTAACTCGATTCGACTTCTCGAATCATTAAGGCTTGTATTTGACCCCAATTGACTTCTCGGATCAACAAGTCTTCCATTTGACCGAATTCAGCTCCTCGGATCAACAAGTACCTACAACTTGATCCGTTTTGTTTATCAAGTCACTTAGTACGCACAATGTGACCCGATTCGGCTTTTCGAATCAACAAGCACCAATTCTTTGACTAGATTCGACTTCTCGAATCATTAAGGCTTGTATTTGACCCCAATTTACTTCTCGGATCAACAACTCTTCCATTCTACCCAATTCAGCTTCTCGGAGCAACAAGTACCCACAACTTGATCCGTTTGTTTCATCACGTCACAAAGTACGCACAATATAACCCAATTCGGCTTCTCGGATCAACAAGTACCAACTCATTGCCTCGATTCGAGCTCTCGAATCATTAAGGCTTGTATTTGACCCCAATTGACTTCTGGGATCAATAAGTCTTCCATTTGACCTAATTCGGCTCCTCGGATCAACAAATACCCACAACTTGATTCGTTTGGTTTATCAAGTCACTTAGTACGCACAATGTGACCCAATTCTGCTTCTCGGATCAAGAAGCACCAACTCTTTGACTCGATTCGACTTCTCGAATCATTAAGGCTTGTATTTGACCCCAATTGACTTCTCGGATCAACAAGTCTTCCATTTGACCGAATTCGGCTCTTCAGATCAACATGTACCCACAACTTGATCCATTTGATTTATCAAGTCACTTAGTACGCAGAATGTGACCCGATTTGGCTCCTCGGAACAACAAGCACCAACTCTTTGACCCGATTCGACTTCTCGAATCATTAACGCTTGCATTTGACCCTAACTGACTTCTGGGATCAACAAGTCTTCCATATGACCTAATTCGGCTCCTCGGATCAACAAGTACCCACAACTTGATCCGTTTCGTTTATCAAGTCACTAAGTACGCACAATGTGACCCTATTCGGCTTCTCGGATCAACAAGCACCAACTATTTGACTCGATTCGACTTTTCGAATCATTAAGGCTTGTATTTAACCCCAATTGACTTCTCGGATCAACAACTCTTCCATTCTACCCATATCGGCTTCTCGGAGCAACAAGTACCCACAACTTGATCCGTTTGTTTTATCACGTCACAAAGTACGCACAATGTGACCCAATTCGGCTTCTCGGATCAACAAGCACCAACTCTTTGACTCGATTCGACTTCTCGAATCATTAAGGCTTGTATTTGACCCCAATTGACTTCTCGGATGAACAAGTCTTCCATTTGACCGAGTTCAGCTCCTCGGATCAACAAGTACCCACAACTTGATCCGTTTGGTTTATCAAGTCACTTAGTAAGCACAATGTGACCCGATTCGGCTTCTCGGATCAACAAGCACCAACTCTTTGACTAGATTCGACTTCTCGAATCATTAAGGCTTGTATTTGACCCCAATTGACTTCTCGGATCAACAACTCTTCCATTCTACCCAATTCAGCTTCTCGGAGCAACAAGTACCCACAACTTGATCCGTTTGTTTCATCACGTCACAAAGTACGCACAATGTGACCCAATTCAGCTTCTCGGATCAACAAGCACCAACTCTTTGACTCGATTCGAGTTCTCGAATCATTAAGGCTTGTATTTGACCCCAATTGACTTCTGGGATCAACAAGTCTTCCATTTGACCTAATTCGGCTCCTCGGATCAACAAGTACCCACAACTTGATCCGTTTGGTTTATCAAGTCACTTATTACGCACAATGTGACCCAATTCGAATTCTCGGATCATCAAGCACCAACTCTTTGACTGGATTCGAGTTCTCGAATCATTAAGGCTTGTATTTGACCCCAATTGACTTCTGGGATCAACAAGTCTTCCATTTGACCTAATTCGGCTCCTCGGATCAACAAGTACCCACAATTTGATTCGTTTGGTTTATCATGTCACCTAGTACGCACAATGTGACCCAATTCGGCTTCTCGGATCAACAAGCACCAACTCTTTGACTCGATTCGACTTCTCGAATCATTAAGGCTTGTATTTGACCGCAATTGACTTCTCGGATCAGCAAGTCTTCCATTTGACCGAATTCGGCTCTTCAGATCAACATGTACCCACAACTTGATCCATTTGATTTATCAAGTCACTTAGTACGTAGAATGTGACCCGATTTGGCTCCTCGGATCAACAAGCACCAACTCTTTGGCTCGATTCGACTTCCCGAATCATTAACGCTTGCATTTGACCCTAATTGACTTCTAGGATCAACAAGTCTTCCATTTGACCCTATTCGGCTTCTCTGATCAACACATATCCATAACTTGATTAGTTTGGTTCATCAAGTCACAGAGTACGCACAATGTGACCCGATTCAGTTTCTCGGATCAACAAGCAGCAACTATTTGACTCGATTCGATTTTTCGAATCATTAAGGCTTTTATTTGACCCCAATTGACTTCTCGGATCAACAAGTCTTCCATATGACCTAATTCGGCTCCTTAGATCAACAAGTACCCACAACTTGATCCGTTTGGTTTATCAAGTCACTAAGTACGCACAATGTGACCCTATTCGGCTTCTCGGATCAACAAGCACCAACTATTTGACTCGATTCGACTTCTCGAATCATTAAGGCTTGTATTTAACCCCAATTGACTTCTCGGATCAACAAATCTTCCATTCTACCTATATCGGCTTCTCGGAGCAACAAGTACCCACAACTTGATCCGTTTGTTTTATCACGTCACAAAGTACGCACAATGTGACCCCATTCGGCTTCTCGGATCAACAAGCACCAACTCTTTGACTCGATTCGAGTTCTCAAATCATTAAGGCTTGTATGTGACCCTAATTGACTTCTGGGATTAACAAGTCTTCCATTTGACCTAATTTGGCTCCTCGGATCAACAAGTACCCACAACTTGATTCGTTTAGTTTATCAAGTCACTTAGTACGCACAATGTGACCCAATTCGGCTTCTCGGATCAACAAGCACCAACTCTTTAACTCGATTCGACTTCTCGAATCATTAAGGCTCGTATTTGACCCCAATTGACTTCTGGGATCAACAAGTCTTCCATTTGACCTAATTCGGCTCCTCGGATCAACAAGTACCCACAATTTGATTCGTTTGGTTTATCATGTCACCTAGTACGCACAATGTGACCCAATTCGGCTTCTCGGATGAAGAAGCACCAACTCTTTGACTCGATTCGACTTCTCGAATCATTAAGGCTTCTATTTGACCCCAATTGACTTCTCGGATCAACAAATCTTCCATTTGACCGAATTCGGCTCTTCAGATCAACATGTACCCACAACTTGATCCATTTGATTTATCAGGTCACTTAGTACGCAGAATGTGACCCGATTTGGCTCCTCGGAACAGCAAGCACGAACTCTTTAACCCGATTCGACTTCTCGAATCATTAACGCTTGCATTTGACCCTAATTGACTTCTGGGATCAACAAGTCTTCCATATGACCTAACTCGGCTCCTCGGATCAACAAGTACCCACAACTTGATCCGTTTCGTTTATCAAGTCACTAAGTACGCACAATGTGACCCTATTCGGCTTCTCGGATCAACAAGCACCAACTATTTGACTCGATTCGACTTTTCGAATCATTAAGGCTTGCATTTAACCCCAATTGACTTCTCGGATCAACAACTCTTCCATTCTACCCATATCGGCTTCTCGGAGCAACAAGTACCCACAACTTGATCCGTTTGTTTTATCACGTCACAAAGTACGCACAATGTGACCCAATACGGCTTCTCGGATCAACAAGCACCAACTCTTTGACTCGATTCGAGTTCTCGAATCATTAAGGCTTGTATTTGACCCCAATTGACTTCTGGGATCAACAAGTCTTCCATTTGACCTAATTCGGCTCCTCGGATCAACAAGTACCCACAACTTGATCCGTTTGGTTTATCAAGTCACTTATTACGCACAATGTGACCCAATTCGAATTCTCAGATCATCAAGCACCAACTCTTTGACTGGATTCGAGTTCTCGAATCATTAAGGCTTGTATTTGACCCCAATTGACTTCTGGGATCAACAAGTCTTCCATTTGACCTAATTCGGCTCCTCGGATCAACAAGTACCCACAATTTGATTCGTTTGGTTTATCATGTCACCTAGTACGCACAATGTGACCCAATTCGGCTTCTCGGATCAACAAGCACCAACTCTTTGACTCGATTCGACTTCTCGAATCATTAAGGCTTGTATTTGACCCCAATTGACTTCTCGGATCAGCAAGTCTTCCATTTGACCGAATTCGGCTCTTCAGATCAACATGTACCCACAACTTGATCCATTTGATTTATCAAGTCACTTAGTACGTAGAATGTGACCCGATTTGGCTCCTCGGATCAACAAGAACCAACTCTTTGGCTCGATTCGACTTCCCGAATCATTAACGCTTGCATTTGACCCTAATTGACTTCTAGGATCAACAAGTCTTCCATTTGACCCTATTCGGCTTCTCTGATCAACACATATCCATAACTTGATTAGTTTGATTCATCAAGTCACAAAGTACGCACAATGTGACCCGATTCGGTTTCTCGGATGAACAAGCACCAACTATTTGACTCGATTCGACTTTTCGAATCATTAAGGCTTTTATTTGACCCCAATTGACTTCTCGGATCAACAAGTCTTCCATATGACCTAATTCGGCTCCTTAGATCAACAAGTACCCACAACTTGATCCGTTTGGTTTATCAAGTCACTAAGTACGCACAATGTGACCCTATTCGGCTTCTCGGATCAACAAGAACCAACTCTTTGACTCGATTCGACTTCTCGAATCATTAAGGCTTGTATTTGACCCCAATTTACTTCTCGGATCAACAACTCTTCCATTCTACCCAATTCAGCTTCTCGGAGCAACAAGTACCCACAACTTGATCCGTTTGTTTCATCACGTCACAAAGTACGCACAATATAACCCAATTCGGCTTCTCGGATCAACAAGTACCAACTCATTGACTCGATTCGAGCTCTCGAATCATTAAGGCTTGTATTTGACGCCAATTGACTTCTGGGATCAACAAGTCTTCCATTTGACCTAATTCGGCTCCTCGGATCAACAAATACCCACAACTTGATTCGTTTGGTTTATCAAGTCACTTAGTACGCACAATGTGACCCAATTCTGCTTCTCGGATCAAGAAGCACCAACTCTTTGACTCGATTCGACTTCTCGAATCATTAAGCCTTGTATTTGACCCCAATTGACTTCTCGGATCAACAAGTCTTCCATTTGACCGAATTCGGCTCTTCAGATCAACATGTACCCACAACTTGATCCATTTGATTTATCAAGTCACTTAGTACGCAGAATGTGACCCGATTTGGCTCCTCGGAACAACATGCACGAAATCTTTGACCCGATTCGACTTCTCGAATCATTAACGCTTGCATTTGACCCTAATTGACTTCTGGGATCAACAAGTCTTCCATATGACCTAATTCGGCTCCTCGGATCAACAAGTACCCACAACTTGATCCGTTTCGTTTATCAAGTCACTAAGTACGCACAATGTGACCCTATTCGGCTTCTCGGATCAACAAGCACCAACTATTTGACTCGATTCGACTTTTCGAATCATTAAGGCTTGTATTTAACCCCAATTGACTTCTCGGATCAACAACTCTTCCATTCTACCCATATCGGCTTCTCGGAGCAACAAGTACCCACAACTTGATCCGTTTGTTTTATCACGTCACAAAGTACGCACAATGTGACCCAATTCGGCTTCTCGGATCAACAAGCACCAACTCTTTGACTCGATTCGACTTCTCGAATCATTAAGGCTTGTATTTGACCCCAATTGACTTCTCGGATGAACAAGTCTTCCATTTGACCGAGTTCAGCTCCTCGGATCAACAAGTACCCACAACTTGATCCGTTTGGTTTATCAAGTCACTTAGTAAGCACAATGTGACCCGATTCGGCTTCTCGGATCAACAAGCACCAACTCTTTGACTAGATTCGACTTCTCGAATCATTAAGGCTTGTATTTGACCCCAATTGACTTCTCGGATCAACAACTCTTCCATTCTACCCAATTCAGCTTCTCGGAGCAACAAGTACCCACAACTTGATCCGTTTGTTTCATCACGTCACAAAGTACGCACAATATAACCCAATTCGGCTTCTCGGATCAACAAGTACCAACTCATTGACTCGATTCGAGCTCTCGAATCATTAAGGCTTGTATTTGACGCCAATTGACTTCTGGGATCAACAAGTCTTCCATTTGACCTAATTCGGCTCCTCGGATCAACAAATACCCACAACTTGATTCGTTTGGTTTATCAAGTCACTTAGTACGCACAATGTGACCCAATTCTGCTTCTCGGATCAAGAAGCACCAACTCTTTGACTCGATTCGACTTCTCGAATCATTAAGGCTTGTATTTGACCCCAATTGACTTCTCAGATCAACAAGTCTTCCATTTGACCGAATTCGGCTCTTCAGATCAACATGTACCCACAACTTGATCCATTTGATTTATCAAGTCACTTAGTACGCAGAATGTGACCCGATTTGGCTCCTCGGAACAACATGCACGAACTCTTTGACCCAATTCGACTTCTCGAATCATTAACGCTTGTATTTGACCCTAATTGACTTCTGGGATCAACAAGTCTTCCATATGACCTAATTCGGCTCCTCGGATCAACAAGTACCCACAACTTGATCCGTTTCGTTTATCAAGTCACTAAGTACGCACAATGTGACCCTATTCGGCTTCTCGGATCAACAAGCACCAACTATTTGACTCGATTCGACTTTTCGAATCATTAAGGCTTGTATTTAACCCCAATTGACTTCTCGGATCAACAACTCTTCCATTCTACCCATATCGGCTTCTCGGAGCAACAAGTACCCACAACTTGATCCGTTTGTTTTATCACGTCACAAAGTACGCACAATGTGACCCAATTCGGCTTCTCGGATCAACAAGCACCAACTCTTTGACTCGATTCGACTTCTCGAATCATTAAGGCTTGTATTTGACCCCAATTGACTTCTCGGATGAACAAGTCTTCCATTTGACCGAGTTCAGCTCCTCGGATCAACAAGTACCCACAACTTGATCCGTTTGGTTTATCAAGTCACTTAGTAAGCACAATGTGACCCGATTCGGCTTCTCGGATCAACAAGCACCAACTCTTTGACTAGATTCGACTTCTCGAATCATTAAGGCTTGTATTTGACCCCAATTGACTTCTCGGATCAACAACTCTTCCATTCTACCCAATTCAGCTTCTCGGAGCAACAAGTACCCACAACTTGATCCGTTTGTGTCATCACGTCACAAAGTACGCACAATGTGACCCAATTCAGCTTCTCGGATCAACAAGCACCAACTCTTTGACTCGATTCGAGTTCTCGAATCATTAAGGCTTGTATTTGACCCCAATTGACTTCTGGGATCAACAAGTCTTCCATTTGACCTAATTCGGCTCCTCGGATCAACAAGTACCCACAACTTGATCCGTTTGGTTTATCAAGTCACTTATTACACACAATGTGACCCAATTCGAATTCTCAGATCATCAAGCACCAACTCTTTGACTGGATTCGAGTTCTCGAATAATTAAGGCTTGTATTTGACCCCAATTCACTTCTAGGATCAACAAGTCTTCCATTTGACCTAATTCGGCTCCTCGGATCAACAAGTACCCACAATTTGATTCGTTTGGTTTATCATGTCACCTAGTACGCACAATGTGACCCAATTCGGCTTCTCGGATCAACAAGCACCAACTCTTTGACTCGATTCGACTTCTCGAATCATTAAGGCTTGTATTTGACCCCAATTGACTTCTCGGATCAGCAAGTCTTCCATTTGACCGAATTCGGCTCTTCAGATCAACATGTACCCACAACTTGATCCATTTGATTTATCGAGTCACTTAGTACGTAGAATGTGACCCGATTTGGCTCCTCGGATCAACAAGCACCAACTCTTTGGCTCGATTCGACTTCCCGAATCATTAACGCTTGCATTTGACCCTAATTGACTTCTAGGATCAACAAGTCTTCCATTTGACCCTATTCGGCTTCTCTGATCAACACATATCCATAACTTGATTAGTTTGATTCATCAAGTCACAAAGTATGCACAATGTGACCCGATTCGGTTTCTCGGATCAACAAGCACCAACTATTTGACTCGAATCGACTTTTCGAATCATTAAGGCTTTTATTTGACCCCAATTGACTTCTCGGATCAACAAGTCTTCCATATGACCTAATTCGGCTCCTTAGATCATCAAGTACCCACAACTTGATCCGTTTAGTTTATCAAGTCACTAAATACGCACAATGTGACCCTATTCGGCTTCTCGGATCAACAAGCACCAACTCTTTGACTCGATTCGACTTCTCGAATCATTAAGGCTTGTATTTGACCCCAATTGACTTGTCGGATCAACAACTCTTCCATTTGACCGAATTCAGCTCCTCGGATCAACAAGTACCCACAACTTGATCTGTTTGGTTTATCAAGTCACTTAATACGCACAATGTGACTCGATTCGGCTTCTCGGATCAACAAACACCAACTCTTTGACTAGATTCGACTTCTCGAATCATTTAGGCTTGTATTTGACCCCAATTGACTTCTCGGATCAACAACTCTTCCATTCTACCGAATTCAGCTTCTCGGAGCAACAAGTACCCACAACTTGATCCGTTTGTTTCATCACGTCACGAAGTACGCACAATGTGACCCAATTCAGCTTCTCGGATCAACAAGCACCAACTCTTTGACTCGATTCGAGTTCTCGAATCATTAAGGCTTGTATTTGACCGCAATTGACTTCTGGTATCAACAAGTCTTCCATTTGACCTAATTCGGCTCCTCGGATCAACAAGTACCCACAACTTGATCCGTTTGGTTTATCACGTCACTTAGTACGCACAATGTGACCCAATTCGAATTCTCGGATCATCAAGCACCAACTCTTTGACTGGATTCGAGTTCTCGAATCATTAAGGCTTGTATTTGACCCCAATTCACTTCTAGGATCAACAAGTCTTCCATTTGACCTAATTCGGCTCCTCGGATCAACAAGTACCCACAATTTGATTCGTTTGGTTTATCATGTCACCTAGTACGCACAATGTGACCCAATTCGGCTTCTCGGATCAACAAGCACCAACTCTTTGACTCGATTCGACTTCTCGAATCATTAAGGCTTGTATTTGACCCCAATTGACTTCTCGGATCAGCAAGTCTTCCATTTGACCGAATTCGGCTCTTCAGATCAACATGTACCCACAACTTGATCCATTTGATTTATCGAGTCACTTAGTACGTAGAATGTGACCCGATTTGTCTCCTCGGATCAACAAGCACCAACTCTTTGGCTCGATTCGACTTCCCGAATCATTAACGCTTGCATTTGACCCTAATTGACTTCTACGATCAACAAGTCTTCCATTTGACCCTATTCGGCTTCTCTGATCAACACATATCCATAACTTGATTAGTTTGATTCATCAAGTCACAAAGTATGCACAATGTGACCCGATTCGGTTTCTCGGATCAACAAGCACCAACTATTTGACTCGAATCGACTTTTCGAATCATTAAGGCTTTTATTTGACCCCAATTGACTTCTCGGATCAACAAGTCTTCCATATGACCTAATTCGGCTCCTTAGATCATCAAGTACCCACAACTTGATCCGTTTGGTTTATCAAGTCACTAAGTACGCACAATGTGACCCTATTCGGCTTCTCGGATCAACAAGCACCAACTCTTTGACTCGATTCGACTTCTCGAATCATTAAGGCTTGTATTTGACCCCAATTGACTTGTCGGATCAACAACTCTTCCATTTGACCGAATTCAGCTCCTCGGATCAACAAGTACCCACAACTTGATCTGTTTGGTTTATCAAGTCACTTAATACGCACAATGTGACTCGATTCGGCTTCTCGGATCAACAAACACCAACTCTTTGACTAGATTCGACTTCTCGAATCATTTAGGCTTGTATTTGACCCCAATTGACTTCTCGGATCAACAACTCTTCCATTCTACCGAATTCAGCTTCTCGGATCAACAAGCACCAACTCTTTGACTCGATTCGAGTTCTCGAATCATTAAGGCTTGTATTTGACCGCAATTGACTTCTGGGATCAATAAGTCTTCCATTTGACCTAATTCGGCTCCTCGGATCAACAAGTACCCACAACTTGATCCGTTTGGTTTATCACGTCACTTAGTACGCACAATGTAACCCAATTCGAATTCTCGGATCATCAAGCACCAACTCTTTGACTGGATTCGAGTTCTCGAATCATTAAGGCTTGTATTTGACCCCAATTGACTTCTGGGATCAACAAGTCTTCCATTTGACCTAATTCGGCTCCTCGGATCAACAAGTACCCACAATTTGATTCGTTTGGTTTATCATGTCACCTAGTACGCACAATGTGACCCAATTCGGCTTCTCGGATCAACAAGCACCAACTCTTTGACTCGATTCGACTTCTCGAATCATTAAGGCTTGTATTTGACCCCAATTGACTTCTCGGATCAGCAAGTCTTCCATTTGACCGAATTCGGCTCTTCAGATCAACATGTACCCACAACTTGATCCATTTGATTTATCAAGTCACTTAGTACGTAGAATGTGACCCGATTTGGCTCCTCGGATCAACAAGCACCAACTCTTTGGCTCGATTCGACTTCCCGAATCATTAACGCTTGCATTTGACCCTAATTGACTTCTAGGATCAACAAGTCTTCCATTTGACCCTATTCGGCTTCTCTGATCAACACATATCCATAACTTGATTAGTTTGATTCATCAAGTCACAAAGTATGCACAATGTGACCCGATTCGGTTTCTCGGATCAACAAGCACCAACTATTTGACTCGAATCGACTTTTCGAATCATTAAGGCCTTTATTTGACCCCAATTGACTTCTCGGATCAACAAGTCATCCATATGACCTAATTCGGCTCCTTAGATCAACAAGTACCCACAACTTGATCCGTTTGGTTTATCAAGTCACTAAGTACGCACAATGTGACCCTATTCGGCTTCTTGGATCAACAAGCACCAACTCTTTGACTCGATTCGACTTCTCGAATCATTAAGGCTTGTATTTGACCCCAATTGACTTCTCGGATCAACAAGTCTTCCATTTGACCGAATTCAGCTCCTCGGATCAACAAGTACCCACAACTTGATCTGTTTGGTTTATCAAGTCACTTAATACGCACAATGTGACTCGATTCGGCTTCTCGGATCAACAAACACCAACTCTTTGACTAGATTCGACTTCTCGAATCATTAAGGCTTGTATTTGACCCCAATTGACTTCTCGGATCAACAACTCTTCCATTCTACCGAATTCAGCCTCTCGGAGCAACAAGTACCCACAACTTGATCCGTTTGTTTCATCACGTCAAAAAGTACGCACAATGTGACCCAATTAAGCTTCTCGGATCAACCAGCACCAACTCTTTGACTCGATTCGAGTTCTCGAATCATTAAGGCTTGTATTTGACCCCAATTGACTTCTGGGATCAACAAGTCTTCCATTTGACCTAATTCGGCTCCTCGGATCAACAAGTACCCACAACTTGATCCGTTTGGTTTATCACGTCACTTAGTACGCACAATGTGACCCAATTCGAATTCTCGGATCATCAAGCACCAACTCTTTGACTGGATTCGAGTTCTCGAATCATTAAGGCTTGTATTTGACCCCAATTGACTTCTGGGATCAACAAGTCTTCCATTTGACCTAATTCGGCTCCTCGGATCAACAAGTACCCACAATTTGATTCGTTTGGTTTATCATGTCACCTAGTACGCACAATGTGACCCAATTCGGCTTCTCGGATCAACAAGCACCAACTCTTTGACTCGATTCGACTTCTCGAATCATTAAGGCTTGTATTTGACCCCAATTGACTTCTCGGATCAGCAAGTCTTCCATTTGACCGAATTCGGCTCTTCAGATCAACATGTACCCACAACTTGATCCGTTTGGTTTATCAAGTCACTAAGTACGCACAATGTGACCCAATTCGGCTTCTCGGATCAACAAGCACCAACTCTTTGACTCGATTCGAGTTCTCGAATCATTCACGCTTGTATGTGACCCTAATTGACTTCTGGGATTAACAAGTCTTCCATTTGACCTAATTTGGCTCCTCGGATCAACAAGTACCCACAACTTGATTCGTTTGGTTCATCAAGTCACTTAGTACGCACAATGTGACCCAATTCGGCTTCTCGGATCAACAAGCACCAACTCCTTAACTCGATTCGACTTCTCGAATCATTAAGGCTTGTATTTGACCCCAATTGACTTCTCGGATCAACAACTCTTCCATTTGACCGAATTCAGCTCCTCGGATCAACAAGTACCCACAACTTGATCCGTTTTGTTTATCAAGTCACTTAGTACGCACAATGTGACCCGATTCGGCTTCTCGGATCAACAAGCACCAATTCTTTGACTAGATTCGACTTCTCGAATCATTAAGGCTTGTATTTGACCCCAATTTACTTCTCGGATCAACAACTCTTCCATTCTACCCAATTCAGCTTCTCGGAGCAACAAGTACCCACAACTTGATCCGTTTGTTTCATCACGTCACAAAGTACGCACAATATAACCCAATTCGGCTTCTCGGATCAACAAGTACCAACTCATTGACTCGATTCGAGCTCTCGAATCATTAAGGCTTGTATTTGACCCCAATTGACTTCTGGGATCAACAAGTCTTCCATTTGACCTAATTCGGCTCCTCGGATCAACAAATACCCACAACTTGATTCGTTTGGTTTATCAAGTCACTTAGTACGCACAATGTGACCCAATTCTGCTTCTCGGATCAAGAAGCACCAACTCTTTGACTCGATTCGACTTCTCGAATCATTAAGGCTTGTATTTGACCCCAATTGACTTCTCGGATTAACAAGTCTTCCATTTGACCGAATTCGGCTCTTCAGATCAACATGTACCCACAACTTGATCCATTTGATTTATCAAGTCACTTAGTACGCAGAATGTGACCCGATTTGGCTCCTCGGAACAACAAGCACCAACTCTTTGACCCGATTCGACTTCTCGAATCATTAACGCTTGCATTTGACCCTAATTCACTTCTAGGATCAACAAGTCTTCCATATGACCTAATTCGGCTCCTCGGATCAACAAGTACCCACAACTTGATCCGTTTCGTTTATCAAGTCACTAAGTACGCACAATGTGACCCTATTCGGCTTCTCGGATCAACAAGCACCAATTATTTGACTCGATTCGACTTTTCGAATCATTAAGGCTTTTATTTAACCCCAATTGACTTCTCGGATCAACAACTCTTCCATTCTACCCATATCGGCTTCTCGGAGCAACAAGTACCCACAACTTGATCCGTTTGTTTTATCACGTCACAAAGTACGCACAATGTGACCCAATTCAGCTTCTCGGATCAACAAGCACCAACTCTTTGACTCGATTCGAGTTCTCGAATCATTAAGGCTTGTATTTGACCCCAATTGACTTCTCGGATGAACAAGTCTTCCATTTGACCGAGTTCAGCTCCTCGGATCAACAAGTACCCACAACTTGATCCGTTTGGTTTATCAAGTCACTTAGTAAGCACAATGTGACACGATTCGGCTTCTCGGATCAACAAGCACCAACTCTTTGACTAGATTCGACTTCTCGAATCATTAAGGCTTGTATTTGACCCCAATTGACTTCTCGGATCAACAACTCTTCCATTCTACCCAATTCAGCTTCTCGGAGCAACAAGTACCCACAACTTGATCCGTTTGTTTCATCACGTCACAAAGTACGCACAATGTGACCCAATTCAGCTTCTCGGATCAACAAGCACCAACTCTTTGACTCGATTCGAGTTCTCGAATCATTAAGGCTTGTATTTGACCCCAATTGACTTCTGGGATCAACAAGTCTTCCATTTGACCTAATTCGGCTCCTCGGATCAACAAATACCCACAACTTGATTCGTTTGGTTTATCAAGTCACTTAGTACGCACAATGTGACCCAATTCTGCTTCTCGGATCAAGAAGCACCAACTCTTTGACTCGATTCGACTTCTCGAATCATTAAGGCTTGTATTTGACCCCAATTGACTTCTCGGATTAACAAGTCTTCCATTTGACCGAATTCGGCTCTTCAGATCAACATGTACCCACAACTTGATCCATTTGATTTATCAAGTCACTTAGTACGCAGAATGTGACCCGATTTGGCTCCTCGGAACAACAAGCACCAACTCTTTGACCCGATTCGACTTCTCGAATCATTAACGCTTGCATTTGACCCTAATTGACTTCTAGGATCAACAAGTCTTCCATATGACCTAATTCGGCTCCTCGGATCAACAAGTACCCACAACTTGATCCGTTTCGTTTATCAAGTCACTAAGTACGCACAATGTGACCCTATTCGGCTTCTCGGATCAACAAGCACCAATTATTTGACTCGATTCGACTTTTCGAATCATTAAGGCTTTTATTTAACCCCAATTGACTTCTCGGATCAACAACTCTTCCATTCTACCCATATCGGCTTCTCGGAGCAACAAGTACCCACAACTTGATCCGTTTGTTTTATCACGTCACAAAGTACGCACAATGTGACCCAATTCAGCTTCTCGGATCAACAAGCACCAACTCTTTGACTCGATTCGAGTTCTCGAATCATTAAGGCTTGTATTTGACCCCAATTGACTTCTCGGATGAACAAGTCTTCCATTTGACCGAGTTCAGCTCCTCGGATCAACAAGTACCCACAACTTGATCCGTTTGGTTTATCAAGTCACTTAGTAAGCACAATGTGACACGATTCGGCTTCTCGGATCAACAAGCACCAACTCTTTGACTAGATTCGACTTCTCGAATCATTAAGGCTTGTATTTGACCCCAATTGACTTCTCGGATCAACAACTCTTCCATTCTACCCAATTCAGCTTCTCGGAGCAACAAGTACCCACAACTTGATCCGTTTGTTTCATCACGTCACAAAGTACGCACAATGTGACCCAATTCAGCTTCTCGGATCAACAAGCACCAACTCTTTGACTCGATTCGAGTTCTCGAATCATTAAGGCTTGTATTTGACCCCAATTGACTTCTGGGATCAACAAGTCTTCCATTTGACCTAATTCGGCTCCTCGGATCAACAAATACCCACAACTTGATTCGTTTGGTTTATCAAGTCACTTAGTACGCACAATGTGACCCAATTCTGCTTCTCGGATCAAGAAGCACCAACTCTTTGACTCGATTCGACTTCTCGAATCATTAAGGCTTGTATTTGACCCCAATTGACTTCTCGGATTAACAAGTCTTCCATTTGACCGAATTCGGCTCTTCAGATCAACATGTACCCACAACTTGATCCATTTGATTTATCAAGTCACTTAGTACGCAGAATGTGACCCGATTTGGCTCCTCGGAACAACAAGCACCAACTCTTTGACCCGATTCGACTTCTCGAATCATTAACGCTTGCATTTGACCCTAATTGACTTCTGGGATCAACAAGTCTTCCATATGACCTAATTCGGCTCCTCGGATCAACAAGTACCCACAACTTGATCCGTTTCGTTTATCAAGTCACTAAGTACGCACAATGTGACCCTATTCGGCTTCTCGGATCAACAAGCACCAATTATTTGACTCGATTCGACTTTTCGAATCATTAAGGCTTGTATTTAACCCCAATTGACTTCTCGGATCAACAACTCTTCCATTCTACCCATATCGGCTTCTCGGAGCAACAAGTACCCACAACTTGATCCGTTTGTTTTATCACGTCACAAAGTACGCAGAATGTGACCCAATTCAGCTTCTCGGATCAACAAGCACCAACTCTTTGACTCGATTCGAGTTCTCGAATCATTAAGGCTTGTATTTGACCCCAATTGACTTCTCGGATCAACAAGTCTTCCATTTGACCGAGTTCAGCTCCTCGGATCAACAAGTACCCACAACTTGATCCCTTTGGTTTATCAAGTCACTTAGTAAGCACAATGTGACCCGATTCGGCTTCTCGGATCAACAAGCACCAACTCTTTGATTAGATTCGACTTCTCGAATCATTAAGGCTTGTATTTGACCCCAATTGACTTCTCGGATCAACAACTCTTCCATTCTACCCAATTCAGCTTCTCGGAGCAACAAGTACCCACAACTTGATCCGTTTGTTTCATCACGTCACAAAGTACGCACAATGTGACCCAATTCAGCTTCTCGGATCAACAAGCACCAACTCTTTGACTCGATTCGAGTTCTCGAATCATTAAGGCTTGTATTTGACCCCAATTGACTTCTGGGATCAACAAATCTTCCATTTGACCTAATTCGGCTCCTCGGATCAACAAGTACCCACAACTTGATCCGTTTGGTTTATCAAGTCACTTATTACGCACAATGTGACCCAATTCGAATTCTCGGATCATCAAGCACCAACTATTTGACTGGATTCGGGTTCTCGAATATTAAGGCTTGTATTTGACCCCAATTGACTTCTGGGATCAGCAAGTCTTCCATTTGACCTAATTCGGCTCCTCGGATCAACAAGTACCCACAATTTGATTCGTTTGGTTTATCATGTCACCTAGTACGCACAATGTGACCCAATTCGGCTTCTCGGATCAACAAGCACCAACTCTTTGACTCGATTTGTTAGACAAATCAACTCCTAACCACACAACACTAAGAATCTGAAATGAGTTCGAAGATTATCAGTTTGAAAAACACACAACTGTTCGGCCAGAGTTGTGGCCGAAATGAACTTTGCGCAGAACTGAAAGAAAAATGAATCACACAATCGATTTACGTGGTTCGTTCAAGATGAACTACATCCACGGAGGCAAGACACACCTCATTCCACTAAGATATCCAATCAATTACAGAAATTACACTTAGAAATGAAAATGCCCAAATCTGGAACCAATTAGGGCAGAAAACAATCACTCTTTAAATTCTCTCTGTAATCTATGAAAACTGGAAATTGCTCGACGTAGTGTTGTTCTTCAGGAAGAGAGCTTTCCAATGATATAGGTCTTGTAGCTCGAATGTAACTGACCAAAAAGTTCTAACTGATTGAAGATGACTGCTGCTACCGGACAAATGTGACGGTTTATTCCGTCACAAAACTGTAACAAACTCGTCACAACTGACGGTTATCCCCCAACAACCCTGAACCCGGTTTATTCTGCACAGACTCACTTCTACACGCTAAAACCCGGTCTATCCACCCGGTTCTTCACTTCATGATCCCGGTTCCACATTCCCAACTCATCCTATTTCAAAGTATAGCTCACTTGATGATATTGAACACTTCCTCACAAATCTCCACCTCAATGAATCAAGTATGCCTCTTCCTGCCTCTTCACTGCTTATCTGTTAATGCTCTTCATGACACAGCTCAAGCTGCAGCAAGCTCTAGCAATGCTCCACTTTGTTTCCAGGTACACCCTTTGTAAGAAAATCTGCAGGATTATGCAAAGTATGCACCTTCCTCACCTCCACAGACCCAGAATCTATGATATCTCTAGCAAAGTGTAACCTCACATCAATGTGTTTTGACCTTTCATGAAATGCTTGGTGTTTCACAAGGTGTAAAGCACTTTGATTATCACAGTAGATTACCACACACTTTTGCTTGATATCCAAATCTCTCAACACCCCTTTCAACCAAATTGATTCTTTGATAGCTTCAGTTAAAGAGATATATTCTGCTTCTGTAGTTGATAGTGCCACAACAGATTGTTGTGCACTCCTCCAGCTGATGGCTGTCCCATATAAGGTAAACACAAATCCAGAAATTGACTTCCTTGTGTCCACGTTTGCTGCAAAATCAGAATCAGCAAACCCCTCCAATGCAACAGTACTTCCATCCACTTTCTTCTCAAATTTCAGTGACATGTTTACTGATCCTTTTAGATACCTCATCACATGTTTCAAAGCTTCCCAGTGTTCCACTCCTGGATTTGACATGAACCTGCTTACCAAAGATACAGCATATGCCAAGTCAGGCCTGCTACAAATCATTCCATACATAAGACTTCCAACTCCACTTGCATAGGGAATATTGCTCATCTGTATGATCTCCTCTTCAGTATTTGGGCATTGTTCTTTGGAAAGTTTCTTTTGTAGATTAACTGGAGTGGAGAGAGGTTTGGCTTCATGCATATGAAACCTCTCCAATACTTTCTGTAGGTATTGTCTCTGAGCTAACCAAAGTACTCCAGCTTCTCTGTTTCTTAGAATGTTCATTCCCAATATCTTCTTAGCTTCTCCCAGGTCCTTCATGTCAAACTCAGCATTAAGTCTATCCTTCAACCATTGTACCCTCTCCTTGTTTCTGCTGGCAATTAGCATGTCATCCACATACAATAGAAGAAACACTTTATCTTGCTTTGAAACTTTGTTGAAGTAAACACAACTGTCATAAAGGCTTCTTACAAAACCAGCACTGATCATGAAGTCATTGAACCTCTTGTTCCACTGTCTAGGACTTTGTTTAAGTCCATATAGTGACTTCTTCAGTAAACATACTTTGTCTTCTTTCCCAGGAATAACAAAGCCTTCTGGTTGTTTCATATATATTTCCTCATTGAGTTCTCCATGTAAGAATGCTGTCTTTACATCCAGTTGCTGTAGTTCCATATCCTCCTGTGTGACTTTTGATAGAAGCAACCTGATTGAGCAGTGCTTTACTACAGGAGAGAAGACCTCATTATAATCAAATCCTTCTCTTTGTGTAAAGCCCTTAGCTACCAACCTTGCTTTAAACCTCACCTGTTTGGACCCTGCAGTTTCTAGTTTCTTCTTGTATATCCACTTGGAGCTTACAAGTTTCTGACCTTTTGGTTTCTCCACCAATATCCAGGTCTTATTCTTTTCCAGAGACTCCATTTCTTCAGTCATTGCCTGTATCCAGTGTTCACCTTCTTCACAGTCTAGTGCTTCTTGAAAACTGCTAGGCTCTTGTGGTTCCAGGTCTTCAGCAACACTTAAGGCATAATATACACTCCCTGCTTGGCCATAGAAATCAGGTCTGTTGATTTTTCTTCTAGGCCTATCCTTTCCAATGCTGTATTCCCTGATATTTTGTGCAGGTCCAGTTTGTGCTTCTTCTTCAGATGATGAGTCACTGGCTTGTTCATCTGCTTGTGGTTGAGGTGTGTGATTATCTTCTGCAGGTTGCTCCACCTGAATTGATATCTCCTCTGTCTCTTTAGCAGCTTCAAATTCTTCTTTAGAGCCTGTAGAAGTATAAGCCATCACATTCTCATTAAACTTCACATCTCTACTTGTGATTATCTTCTGATTTCCTTGTTCTAGGCACCACAATCTGTAACCCTTAATCCCATCCGGATATCCAAGAAATACACATCTGAGAGCCCTTGCATCTAGTTTGTCTTGCTTGATATGAGCAAAGGCAAGACACCCAAACACCCTTAACCCTTCATACCTTGGTTTCTGTCCACTCCACACCTCTTCAGGTGTTTTGAACCCAATTACTGATGAGGGTGACCTGTTAATAAGATAGCATGCTGTAGCAATGGTTTCTCCCCAAAACACCTTTGGCAACCCAGCATCCAACAGCATACACCTCACTCTTTCAAGAAGAGTCCTGTTAAACCTTTCTGCAACTCCATTCTGTTGAGGATTCATGGGCACAGTCCTGTGTCTCTTGATTCCTCTTTCTTCACAGAAGTTTGTAAACTCTGTAGAGAGGTACTCCAGTCTATTATCAGTCCTCAGAAGCTTCAGCTTCTTCCCTTTGACATTTTCTAGTTGGATCAACCATGTTTTGAACTTATGAAAGGCATCACTCTTGTTCTTCAGAAACATGATCCATACTTTTCTGCTGTAATCATCAATCAAGGACATGAAATATCTGGCACCACCATGGGATTCTGTTCTTGCAGGGCCCCATATGTCAGAGTGAACATAATCTAATGGTTCTTGAGTTGTATGAACTCCCTTTCCATAGGGCATCTTCTTGGATTTGCCCAGAGCACACTGATCACAAAACTCCAGTTCTTGATTTCCCAGATTTCCAATTACTCCACTCCTTGCCAATTCCTTCAGTCCTTTTTCTCCTATGTGTCCAAGTCTCTTATGCCATTTAGCAATCTCAGAATTGTTCAAGACCACATCTACACTTCCAACAATAGGTGAACCAATCAGGATAAATAGTCCATTATGTTGTCTTCCTTTTATCACCATTTTTCCATGTTTTGTGATATGCAAGAATCCCTCTACTGAGCTAAACTGACATCCACTGGTTACCAATGAGCCAAGGGATAGAAGATTCCTTTTAAGGCCAGGAACATACCTAACATTTGAGATGATTCTGATCACCCCATCAAACATTCTTATGCTCACTGATCCAACCCCTTTGACCTTGCATGATTGGTCATTTCCCAGGAGAACATTTCCACCATCTTCTTTCTTCAGTTCATTAAACCATGACTGATGAGGACACATATGAAAAGAACACCCTGTGTCCAGGACCCATTCCTTCACCACTCTTGAATCAGTAACATTTAATACTTCTGGAGGGTCTTGTTGATGATCAATGGCAGCAGCTTCTGCCCCTTGATTTCCAGCTTTCTTATTCTTCTTAGGACAATCCTTCTTCAGGTGACCTGGCTGTTTACACTTGAAGCATTTCCTCTTTTCAACCCAGTCATTCCCCTTCTTAGGATTTGAATCCCCTGACTTTGGATCCTTAGCATTCTGACCCTTCTTGCCTTGCCACGGTTTCTTGAATTTGACATTCAAACCTTCTCCAGATTGCACCATGCCTTTGTCTCCTTGAGTCTGGAAGCATTTTGATCTCAGAGCCTTCACTATTCCATCATAGGACAGCTGCTCATCTCTCCCATACATCAAAGCATCCTTAAAGCTTTCCATGGATTTTGGAAGAATATTTAACACCATCAATGCCTTGTCATCCTCCTCCAGTTTCACATCCAGATCTTCCAATTCTTCAATCATCTTAATGAACTCATCAAGTTGATCAGAAATTACCTTGTCTTCTGTGATCTTGAAGGCCAACATCTTCTGCTTCAGGAACAGTTTGTTGGATACTGACTTTGATTGATACAGTTCTTCCAATCTCCTCCATGCTTCTAAGGAACTCTTGCATCTTGAAACCTCCCTCAACGGTTTATCACCTAAACACAAGAAGATAAGACTTAGGGCCTTCTTATCCACTGATGCAAACTTCGCTTTCTCAGTTTCTTCCCATGATTCCAGAGGTATCAGTGCAAGATCAAGGCCATTGTGAACCAGGACTGCGTTCATCTTGATCTTCCACAATGTGAAGTCATTCCTTCCAGTGAACTTCTCAAAATCCATCTTCATACCAGCCATTCCTCCTCTTATTCAGACTGTGCGAGTTGATTCCCACAGACGGCGCCACTTGTTAGACAAATCAACTCCTAACCACACAACACTAAGAATCTGAAATGAGTTCGAAGATTATCAGTTTGAAAAACACACAACTGTTCGGCCAGAGTTGTGGCCGAAATGAACTTTGCGCAGAACTGAAAGAAAAATGAATCACACAATCGATTTACGTGGTTCGTTCAAGATGAACTACATCCACGGAGGCAAGACACACCTCAATCCACTAAGATATCCAATCAATTACAGAAATTACACTCAGAAATGAAAATGCCCAAATCTGGAACCAATTAGGGCAGAAAACAATCACTCTTTAAATTCTCTCTGTAATCTATGAAAACTGGAAATTGCTCGACGTAGTGTTGTTCTTCAGGAAGAGAGCTTTCCAATGATATAGGTCTTGTAGCTCGAATGTAACTGACCAAAAAGTTCTAACTGATTGAAGATGACTGCTGCTACCGGACAAATGTGACGGTTTATTCCGTCACAAAACTGTAACAAACTCGTCACAACTGACGGTTATCCCCCAACAACCCTGAACCCGGTTTATTCTGCACAGACTCACTTCTACACGCTAAAACCCGGTCTATCCACCCGGTTCTTCACTTCATGATCCCGGTTCCACATTCCCAACTCATCCTATTTCAAAGTAAAGCTCACTTGATGATATTGAACACTTCCTCACAAATCTCCACCTCAATGAATCAAGTATGCCTCTTCCTGCCTCTTCACTGCTTATCTGTTAATGCTCTTCATGACACAGCTCAAGGTGCAGCAAGCTCGAGCAATGCTCCACTTTGTTTCCAGGTACACCCTTTGTAAGAAAATCAGCAGGATTATGCAAAGTATGCACCTTCCTCACCTCCACAGACCCAGAATCTATGATATCTCTAGCAAAGTGTAACCTCACATCAATGTGTTTTGACCTTTCATGAAATGCTTGGTGTTTCACAAGGTGTAAAGCACTTTGATTATCACAGTAGATTACCACACACTTTTGCTTGATATCCAAATCTCTCAACACCCCTTTCAACCAAATTGATTCTTTGATAGCTTCAGTTAAAGAGATATATTCTGCTTCTGTAGTTGATAGTGCCACAACAGATTGTTGTGCACTCCTCCAGCTGATGGCTGTCCCATATAAGGTAAACACAAATCTAGAAATTGACTTCCTTGTGTCCACGTTTGCTGCAAAATCAGAATCAGCAAACCCCTCCAATGCAACAGTATTTCCATCCACTTTCTTCTCAAATTTCAGTGACATGTTTACTGATCCTTTTAGATACCTCATCACATGTTTCAAAGCTTCCCAGTGTTCCACTCCTGGATTTGACATGAACCTGCTTACCAAAGATACAGCATATGCCAAGTCAGGCCTGCTACAAATCATTCCATACATAAGACTTCCAACTCCACTTGCATAGGGAATATTGCTCATCTGTATGATCTCCTCTTCAGTATTTGGGCATTGTTCTTTGGAAAGTTTCTTTTGTAGATTAACTGGAGTGGAGAGAGGTTTGGCTTCATGCATATGAAACCTCTCCAATACTTTCTGTAGGTATTGTCTCTGAGCTAACCAAAGTACTCCAGCTTCTCTGTTTCTTAGAATGTTCATTCCCAATATCTTCTTAGCTTCTCCCAGGTCCTTCATGTCAAACTCAGCATTAAGTCTATCCTTCAACCATTGTACCCTCTCCTTGTTTCTGCTGGCAATTAGCATGTCATCCACATACAATAGAAGAAACACTTTATCTTGCTTTGAAACTTTGTTAAAGTAAACACAACTGTCATAAAGGCTTCTTACAAAACCAGCACTGATCATGAAGTCATTGAACCTCTTGTTCCACTGTCTAGGACTTTGTTTAAGTCCATATAGTGACTTCTTCAGTAAACATACTTTGTCTTCTTTCCCAGGAATAACAAAGCCTTCTGGCTGTTTCATATATATTTCCTCATTGAGTTCTCCATGTAAGAATGCTGTCTTTACATCCAGTTGCTGTAGTTCCATATCCTCCTGTGTGACTTTTGATAGAAGCAACCTGATTGAGCAGTGCTTTACTACAGGAGAGAAGACCTCATTATAATCAATTCCTTCTCTTTGTGTAAAGCCCCTAGCTACCAACCTTGCTTTAAACCTCACCTGTTTGGACCCTGCAGTTTCTAGTTTCTTCTTGTATATCCACTTGGAGCTTACAAGTTTCTGACCTTTTGGTTTCTCCACCAATATCCAGGTCTTATTCTTTTCCAGAGACTCCATTTCTTCAGTCATTGCCTGTATCCAGTGTTCACCTTCTTCACAGTCTAGTGCTTCTTGAAAACTGCTAGGCTCTTGTCGTTCCAGGTCTACAGCAACACTTAAGGCATAATATACACTCCCTGCTTGGCCATAGAAATCAGGTCTGTTGATTTTTCTTCTAGGCCTATCCCTTCCAATGCTGTATTCCCTGATATTTTGTGCAGGTCCAGTTTGTGCTTCTTCTTCAGATGATGAGTCACTGGCTTGTTCATCTGCTTGTGATTGAGGTGTGTGATTATCTTTTGCAGGTTGCTCCACCTGAATTGATATCTCCTCTGTCTCTTTAGCAGCTTCAAATTCTTCTTTAGAGCCTGTAGAAGTATAAGCCATCACATTCTCATTAAACTTCACATCTCTACTTGTGATTATCTTCTGATTTCCTTGTTCTAGGCACCACAATCTGTAACCCTTAATCCCATCCGGATATCCAAGAAATACACATCTGAGAGCCCTTGCATCTAGTTTGTCTTGCTTGATATGAGCAAAGGCAAGACACCCAAACACCCTTAACCCTTCATACCTTGGTTTATGTCCACTCCACACCTCTTCAGGTGTTTTGAACCCAATTACTGATGAGGGTGACCTGTTAATAAGATAGCATGCTGTAGCAATGGTTTCTCCCCAAAACACCTTTGGCAACCCAGCATCCAACAGCATACACCTCACTCTTTCAAGAAGAGTCCTGTTAAACCTTTCTGCAACTCCATTCTGTTGAGGATTCATGGGCACAGTCCTGTGTCTCTTGATTCCTCTTTCTTCACAGAAGTTTGTAAACTCTGTAGAGAGGTACTCCAGTCCATTATCAGTCCTCAGATGCTTCAGCTTCTTCCCTTTGACATTTTCTAGTTGGATCAACCATGTTTTGAACTTATGAAAGGCATCACTCTTGTTCTTCAGAAACATGATCCATACTTTTCTGCTGTAATCATCAATCAAGGACATGAAATATCTGGCACCACCATGGGATTCTGTTCTTGCAGGGCCCCATATGTCAGAGTGAACATAATCTAATGGTTCTTGAGTTGTATGAACTCCCTTTCCATAGGGCATCTTCTTGGATTTGCCCAGAGCACACTGATCACAAAACTCCAGTTCTTGATTTCCCAGATTTCCAATTACTCCACTCCTTGCCAATTCCTTCAGTCCTTTTTCTCCTATGTGTCCAAGTCTCTTATGCCATTTAGCAATCTCAGAATTGTTCAAGACCACATCTACACTTCCAACAATAGGTGAACCAATCAGGATAAATAGTCCATTATGCTGTCTTCCTTTTATCACCATTTTTCCATGTTTTGTGATATGCAAGAATCCCTCTACTGAGCTAAACTGACATCCACTGGTTACCAATGAGCCAAGGGATAGAAGATTCCTTTTAAGGCCAGGAACATACCTAACATTTGAGATGATTCTGATCACCCCATCAAACATTCTTATGCTCACTGATCCAACCCCTTTGACCTTGCATGATTGGTCATTTCCCAGGAGAACATTTCCACCATCTTCTTTCTTCAGTTCATTAAACCATGACTGATGAGGACACATATGAAAAGAACACCCTGTGTCCAGGACCCATTCCTTCACCATTCTTGAATCAGTAACATTTAATACTTCTGGAGGGTCTTGTTGATGATCAATGGCAGCAGCTTCTGCCCCTTGATTTCCAGCTTTCTTATTCTTCTTAGGACAATCCTTCTTCAGGTGACCTAGCTGTTTACACTTGAAGCATTTCCTCTTTTCAACCCAGTCATTCCCCTTCTTAGGATTTGAATCCCCTGACTTTGGATCCTTAGCATTCTGACCCTTCTTGCCTTGCCACGGTTTCTTGAATTTGACATTCAAACCTTCTCCAGATTGCACCATGCCTTTGTCTCCTTGAGTCTGGAAGAATTTTGATCTCAGAGCCTTCACTATTCCATCATAGGACAGCTGCTCATCTCTCCCATACATCAAAGCATCCTTAAAGCTTTCCATGGATTTTGGAAGAATATTTAACACCATCAATGCCTTGTCATCCTCCTCCAGTTTCACATCCAGATCTTCCAATTCTTCAATCATCTTAATGAACTCATCAAGTTGATCAAAAATTACCTTGTCTTCTGTGATCTTGAAGGCCAACATCTTCTGCTTCAGGAACAGTTTGTTGGATACTGACTTTGATTGATACAGTTCTTCCAATCTCCTCCATGCTTCTAAGGAACTCTTGCATCTTGAAACCTCCCTCAACGGTTTATCACCTAAACACAAGAAGATAAGACTTAGGGCCTTCTTATCCACTGATGCAAACTTCGCTTTCTCAGTTTCTTCCCATGATTCCAGAGGTATCAGTGCAAGATCAAGGCCATTGTGAACCAGGACTGCGTTCATCTTGATCTTCCACAATGTGAAGTCATTCCTTCCAGTGAACTTCTCAAAATCCATCTTCATACCAGCCATTCCTCCTCTTATTCAGACTGTGCGAGTTGATTCCCACAGACGGCGCCACTTGTTAGACAAATCAACTCCTAACCACACAACACTAAGAATCTGAAATGAGTTCGAAGATTATCAGTTTGAAAAACACACAACTGTTCGGCCAGAGTTGTGGCCGAAATGAACTTTGCGCAGAACTGAAAGAAAAATGAATCACACAATCGATTTACGTGGTTCGTTCAAGATGAACTACATCCACGGAGGCAAGACACACCTCAATCCACTAAGATATCCAATCAATTACAGAAATTACACTCAGAAATTAAAATGCCCAAATCTGGAACCAATTAGGGCAGAAAACAATCACTCTTTAAATTCTCTCTGTAATCTATGAAAACTGGAAATTGCTCGACATAGTGTTGTTCTTCAGGAAGAGAGCTTTCCAATGATATAGGTCTTGTAGCTCGAATGTAACTGACCAAAAAGTTCTAACTGATTGAAGATGACTGCTGCTACCGGACAAATGTGACGGTTTATTCCATCACAAAACTGTAACAAACTCGTCACAACTGACGGTTATCCCCCAACAACCCTGAACCCGGTTTATTCTGCACAGACTCACTTCTACACGCTAAAACCCGGTCTATCCACCCGGTTCTTCACTTCATGATCCCGGTTCCACATTCCCAACTCATCCTATTTCAAAGTATAGCTCACTTGATGATATTGAACACTTCCTCACACGATTCGACTTCTCGAATCATTAAGGCTTGTAGACCCCAATTGACTTCTCGGATCAGCAAGTCTTCCATTTGACCGAATTCGGCTCTTCAGATCAACATGTACCCACAACTTGATCCATTTGATTTATCAAGTCACTTAGTACGTAGAATGTGACCCGATTTGGCTCCTCGGATCAACAAGCACCAACTCTTTGGCTCGATTCGACTTCCCGAACCATTAACGCTTGCATTTGACCCTAATTGACTTCTAGGATCAACAAGTCTTCCATTTGACCCTATTCGGCTTCTCTGATCAACACATATCCATAACATGATTAGTTTGATTCATCAAGTCACAAAGTACGCACAATGTGACCCGATTCAGTTTCTCGGATCAACAAGCAGCAACTATTTGACTCGATTCGACTTTTCGAATCATTAAGGCTTTTATTTGACCCCAATTGACTTCTCGGATCAACAAGTCTTCCATATGACCTAATTCGGCTCCTTAGATCAACAAGTACCCACAACTTGATCCGTTTGGTTTATCAAGTCACTAAGTACGCACAATGTGACCCTATTCGGCTTCTCGGATCAACAAGCACCAACTATTTGACTCGATTCGACTTCTCGAATCATTAAGGCTTGTATTTAACCCCAATTGACTTCTCGGATCAACAAATCTTCCATTCTACCCATATCGGCTTCTCGGAGCAACAAGTACCCACAACTTGATCCGTTTGTTTTATCACGTCCCAAAGTACGCACAATGTGACCCAATTCGGCTTCTCGGATCAACAAGCACCAACTCTTTGACTCGATTCGAGTTCTCAAATCATTAAGGCTTGTATGTGACCCTAATTGACTTCTGGGATTAACATGTCTTCCATTTGACCTAATTTGGCTCCTCGGATCAACAAGTACCCACAACTTGATTCGTTTGGTTTATCAAGTCACTTAGTACGCACAATGTGACCCAATTCGGCTTCTCGGATCAACAAGCACCAACTCTTTAACTCGATTCGACTTCTCGAATCATTAAGGCTTGTATTTGACCCCAATTGACTTCTCGGATCAACAAGTCTTCCATTTGACCTAATTCGGCTCCTCGGATCAACAAGTACCCACAATTTGATTCATTTGGTTTATCATGTCACCTAGTACGCACAATGTGACCCAATTCGGCTTCTCGGATCAACAAGCACCAACTCTTTGACTCGATTCGACTTCTCGAATCATTAAGGCTTGTATTTGACCCCAATTGACTTCTCGGATCAGCAAGTCTTCCATTTGACCGAATTCGGCTCTTCAGATCAACATGTACCCACAACTTGATCCATTTGATTTATCAAGTCACTTAGTACGTAGAATGTGACCCGATTTGGCTCCTCGGATCAACAAGCACCAACTCTTTGGCTCGATTCGACTTCCCGAACCATTAACGCTTGCATTTGACCCTAATTGACTTCTAGGATCAACAAGTCTTCCATTTGACCCTATTCGGCTTCTCTGATCAACACATATCCATAACTTGATTAGTTTGATTCATCAAGTCACAAAGTACGCACAATGTGACCCGATTCGGTTTCTCGGATCAACAAGCACCAACTATTTGACTCGATTCGACTTTTCGAATCATTAAGGCTTTTATTTGACCCCAATTGACTTCTCGGATCAACAAGTCTTCCATATGACCTAATTCGGCTCCTTAGATCAACAAGTACCCACAACTTGATCCGTTTGGTTTATCAAGTCACTAAGTACGCACAATGTGACCCTATTCGGCTTCTCGGATCAACAAGCACCAACTCTTTGACTCGATTCGACTTCTCGAATCATTAAGGCTTGTATTAGACCCCAATTGACTTCTCGGATCAACAACTCTTCCATTCTACCCAATTCAGCTTCTCGGAGCAACAAGTACCCACAACTTGATCCGTTTGTTTCATCACGTCACAAAGTACGCACAATATAACCCAATTCGGCTTCTCGGATCAACAAGTACCAACTCATTGACTCGATTCGAGCTCTCGAATCATTAAGGCTTGTATTTGACCCCAATTGACTTCTGGGATCAACAAGTCTTCCATTTGACCTAATTCGGCTCCTCGGATCAACAAATACCCACAACTTGATTCGTTTGGTTTATCAAGTCACTTAGTACGCACAATGTGACCCAATTCTGCTTCTCGGATCAAGAAGCACCAACTCTTTGACTCGATTCGACTTCTCGAATCATTAAGGCTTGTATTTGACCCCAATTGACTTCTCGGATCAACAAGTCTTCCATTTGACCGAATTCGGCTCTTCAGATCAACATGTACCCACAACTTGATCCATTTGATTTATCAAGTCACTTAGTACGCAGAATGTGACCCGATTTGGCTCCTCGGAACAACAAGCACGAACTCTTTGACCAGATTCGACTTCTCGAATCATTAACGCTTTCATTTGACCCTAATTGACTTCTGGGATCAACAAGTCTTCCATATGACCTAATTCGGCTCCTCGGATCAACAAGTACCCACAACTTGATCCGTTTCGTTTATCAAGTCACTAAGTACGCACAATGTGACCCTATTCGTCTTCTCGGATCAACAAGCACCAACTATTTGACTCGATTCGACTTTTCGAATCATTAAGGCTTGTATTTAACCCCAATTGACTTCTCGGATCAACAACTCTTCCATTCTACCCATATCGGCTTCTCGGAGCAACAAGTACCCACAACTTGATCCGTTTGTTTTATCACGTCACAAAGTACGCACAATGTGACCCAATTCGGCTTCTCGGATCAACAAGCACCAACTCTTTGACTCGATTCGACTTCTCGAATCATTAAGGCTTGTATTTGATCCCAATTGACTTCTCGGATGAACAAGTCTTCCATTTGACCGAGTTCAGCTCCTCGGATCAACATGTACCCACTACTTGATCCGTTTGGTTTATCAAGTCACTTAGTAAGCACAATGTGACCCGATTCGGCTTCTCGGATCAACAAGCACCAACTCTTTGACTAGATTCGACTTCTCGAATCATTAAGGCTTGTATTTGACCCCAATTGACTTCTCGGATCAACAACTCTTCCATTCTACCCAATTCAGCTTCTCGGAGCAACAAGTACCCACAACTTGATCCGTTTGTTTCATCACGTCACAAAGTACGCACAATGTGACCCAATTCAGCTTCTCGGATCAACAAGCACCAACTCTTTGACTCGATTCGAGTTCTCGAATCATTAAGGCTTGTATTTGACCCCAATTGACTTCTGGGATCAACAAGTCTTCCATTTGACCTAATTCGGCTCCTCGGATCAACAAGTACCCACAACTTGATCCGTTTGGTTTATCAAGTCACTTATTACGCACAATGTGACCCAATTCGAATTCTCGGATCATCAAGCACCAACTCTTTGACTAGATTCGACTTCTCGAATCATTAAGGCTTGTATTTGACCCCAATTGACTTCAGGGATCAACAAGTCTTCCATTTGACCTAATTCGGCTCCTCGGATCAACAAGTACCCACAATTTGATTCATTTGGTTTATCATGTCACCTAGTACGCACAATGTGACCCAATTCGGCTTCTCGGATCAACAAGCATCAACTCTTTGACTCGATTCGACTTCTCGAATCATTAAGGCTTGTATTTGACCCCAATTGACTTCTCGGATCAACAAGTCTTCCATATGACCTAATTCGGCTCCTTAGATTAACAAGTACCCACAACTTGATCCGTTTGGTTTATCAAGTCACTAAGTACGCACAATGTGACCCTATTCGGCTTCTCGGATCAACAAGCACCAACTATTTGACTCGATTCGACTTCTCGAATCATTAAGGCTTGTATTTGACCCCAATTGACTTCTCGGATCAACAAGTCTTCCATTTGACCGAATTCAGCTCCTCGGATCAATAAGTACCCACAACTTGATCTGTTTGGTTTATCAAGTCACTTAATACGCACAATGTGACCCGATTCGGCTTCTCGGATCAACAAACACCAACTCTTTGACTAGATTCGACTTCTCGAATCATTAAGGCTTGTATTTGACCCCAATTGACTTCTCGGATCAACAACTCTTCCATTCTACCGAATTCAGCTTCTCGGAGCAACAAGTACCCACAACTTGATCCGTTTGTTTCATCACGTCACAAAGTACGCACAATGTGACCCAATTCAGCTTCTCGGATCAACAAGCACCAACTCTTTGACTCGATTCGTGTTCTCGAATCATTAAGGCTTGTATTTTACCCCAATTGACTTCTGAGATCAACAAGTCTTCCATTTGACCTAATTCGGCTCCTCGGATCAACAAGTACCCACAACTTGATTCGTTTGGTTTATCAAGTCACTTAGTACGCACAATGTGACCCAATTCGGCTTCTCGGATCAACAAGCACCAACTCTTTAACTCGATTCGACTTCTCGAATCATTAAGGCTTGTATTTGACCCCAATTGACTTCTCGGATCAACAAGTCTTCCATTTGACCGAATTCAGCTCCTCGGATCAACAAGTACCCACAACTTGATCCGTTTGGTTTATCAAGTCACTTAGTACGCACAATGTGACCCGATTCGGCTTCTTGGATCAACAAGCACCAACTCTTTGACTATATTCGACTTCTCGAATCATTAAAGCTTGTATTTGACCCCAATTGACTTCTCGGATCAACAAGTCTTCCATTTGACCGAATTCAGCTCCTCGGATCAACAAGTTCCCACAACTTGATCCGTTTGGTTTATCAAGTCACTTAGTACGCACAATGTTACCCGATTCGGCTTCTCGGATCAACAAGCACCAATTCTTTGACTAGATTCGACTTCTCGAATCATTAAGGCTTGTATTTGACCCCAATTGACTTCTCGGATCAACAACTCTTCCATTCTACCCAATTCAACTTCTCGGAGCAACAAGTACCCACAACTTGATCCGTTTGTTTCATCACGTCACAAAGTACGCACAATGTAACCCAATTCGGCTTCTCGGATCAACAAGCACCAACTCATTGACTTGATTCGAGCTCTCGAATCATTAAGCCTTGTATTTGACCCCAATTGACTTCTGGGATCAACAAGTCTTCCATTTGACCTAATTCGGCTCCTCGGATCAACAAATACCCACAACTTGATTCGTTTGGTTTATCAAGTCACTTAGTACGCACAATGTGACCCAATTCTGCTTCTCAGATCAACAAGCACCAACTCTTTGACTCGATTCGACTTCCTGAATCATTAAGGCTTGTATTTGACCCCAATTGACTTCTCGGATCAACAAGTCTTCCATTTGACCGAATTCGGCTCTTTAGATCAACATGTACCCACAACTTGATCCATTTGATTTATCAAGTTACTTAATACGCAGAATGTAACCCGATTTGGCTCCTCGGATCAACAAGCACCAACTCTTTGACTCGATTCGATTTCTCGAATCATTAACGCTTGCATTTGACCCTAATTGACTTCTGGGATCAACAAGTCTTTCATATGACCTAATTCGACTCCTCGGATCAACATGTACTTACAACTTGATCCGTTTGGTTTATCAAGTCACTTAGTACGCACAATGTTACCCGATTCGGCTTCTCGGATCAACAAGCACCAACTATTTGACTCGATTCGACTTCTCGAATCATTAAGGCTTGTATTTAACCCCAATTGACTTCTCGGATCAACAACTCTTCCATTCTACCCATATCGGCTTCTCGGAGCAACAAGTACCCACAACTTGATCCGTTTGTTTTATCACGTCACAAAGTACGCACAATGTGACCCAATTCGGCTTCTCGGATCAACAAGCACCAACTCATTGACTCGATTCGAGCTCTCGAATCATTAAGGCTTGTATTTGACCCCAATTGACTTCTGGGATCAACAAGTCTTCCATTTGACCTAATTCGGCTCCTCGGATCAACAAATACCCACAACTTGATTCGTTTGATTTATCAAGTCACTTAGTACGCACAATGTGACCCGATTCGGCTTCTCGGATCAACAAGCACCAACTCTTTGACTAGATTCGACTTCTCAAATCATTAAGGCTTGTATTTGACCCCAATTGACTTCTCGGATCAACAAGTCTTCCATTTGACCGAATTCAGCTCCTCGGATCAACAAGTACCCACAACTTGATCCGTTTGGTTTATCAAGTCACTTAGTACGCACAATGTTACCCAATTCGGCTTCTCGGATCAAGAACCACCAACTATTTGACTCGATTCGACTTTTCGAATCATTAAGGCTTGTATTTGACCCCAATTGACTTCTCGGATCAACAAGTCTTCCATATGACCTAATTCGGCTCCTCGGATCAACAAGTACCCACAACTTGATCCGTTTGGTTTATCAAGTCACTAAGTACGCACAATGTGACCCTATTCGGCTTCTCGGATCAACAAGCACCAACTATTTGACTCGATTCGACTTCTCGAATCATTAAGGCTTGTATTTAACCCCAATTGACTTCTCGGATCAACAAGTCTTCCATTCTACCCATATCGGCTTCTCGTAGCAACAAGTACCCACAACTTGATCCGTTTGTTTTATCACGTCACAAAGTACGCACAATGTGACCCAATTCGGTTTCTCGGATCAACAAGCACCAACTCTTTGACTCGATTCGAGTTCTCGAATCATTAAGGCTTGTATGTGACCCTAATTGACTTCTGGGATTAACAAGTATTCCATTTGACCTAATTTGGCTCCTCGGATCAACAAGTACCCACAACTTGATTCGTTTGGTTTATCAAGTCACTTAGTATGCACAATGTGACCCAATTCGGCTTCTCGGATCAACAAGCACCAACTCTTTAACTCGATTCGACTTCTCGAATCATTAAGGCTTGTATTTGACCCCAATTGACTTCTCGGATCAACAAGTCTTCCATTTGACCGAATTCAGCTCCTCGGATCAACAAGTACCCACAACTTGATCCGTTTTATTTATCAAGTCACTTAGTACGCACAATGTGACCCGATTCGGCTTCTCGGATCAACAAGCACCAACTCTTTGACTAGATTCGACTTCTCAAATCATTAATGCTTGTATTTGACCCCAATTGACTTCTCGGATCAACAAGTCTTGCATTTGACCGAATTCAGCTCCTCGGATCAACAAGTACCCACAACTTGATCCGTTTGGTTTATCAAGTCACTTAGTACGCACAATGTTACCCGATTCGGCTTCTCGGATCAACAAGCACCAATTCTTTGACTAGATTCGACTTCTCGAATCATTAAGGCTTGTATTTGACCCCAATTTACTTCTCGGATAAACAACTCTTCCATTCTACCCAATTCAGCTTCTCGGAGCAACAAGTACCCACAACATGATCCGTTTATTTCATCACGTCACAAAGTACGCACAATATAACCCAATTCGGCTTCTCGGATCAACAAGCACCAACTCATTGACTCGATTCGAGCTCTCGAATCATTAAGGCTTGTATTTGATCCCAATTGACTTCAGGGATCAACAAGTCTTCCATTTGACCTAATTCGGCTCCTCGGATCAACAAATACCCACAACTTGATTCGTTTGGTTTATCAAGTCACTTAGTACGCACAATGTGACCCAATTCTGCTTCTCGGATCAACAAGCACTAACTCTTTAACTCGATTCGACTTCTCGAATCATTAAGGCTTGTATTTGACCCCAATTGACTTCTCGGATCAAAAAGTCTTCCATTTGACCGAATTCAGCTCCTCGGATCAACAAGTACCCACAACTTGATCCGTTTTGTTTATCAAGTCACTTTGTACGCACAATGTGACCCGATTCGGCTTCTCGGATCAACAAGCACCAACTCTTTGACTAGATTCGACTTCTCAAATCATTAATGCTTGTATTTGACCCCAATTGACTTCTCGGATCAACAACTCTTCCATTCTACCCATATCGGCTTCTCGGAGCAACAAGTACCCACAACTTGATCCGTTTGTTTTATCACGTCATAAAGTACGCACAATGTGACCCAATTCGGCTTCTCGGATCAACAAGCACCAACTCTTTGACTCGATTCGACTTCTCGAATCATTAAGGCTTGTATTTGACCCCAATTGACTTCTCGGATCAACAAGTCTTCCATTTGACCTAATTCAGCTCCTCGGATCAACAAGTATCCACAACTTGATCCGTTTGGTTTATCAAGTCACTTAGTACGCACAATGTGACCCGATTCGGCTTCTCGGATCAACAAGCACCAACTCTTTGACTAGATTCGACTTCTCGAATCATTAAGGCTTGTATTTGACCCCAATTGACTTCTCGGATCAACAACTCTTCCATTCTACCCAATTCAGCTTCTCGGAGCAACAACTACCCACAACTTGATCCGTTTGTTTCATCACGTCACAAAGTACGCACAATGTGACCCAATTCAGCTTCTCGGATCAACAAGCACCAACTCTTTGACTCGATTCGAGTTCTCGAATCATTAAGGCTTGTATTTGACCCCAATTGACTTCTGGGATCAACAAGTCTTCCATTTGACCTAATTCGGCTCCTCGGATCAACAAGTACCCACAATTTGATTCGTTTGGTTTATCATGTCACCTAGTATGCACAGTGTGACCCAATTCGGCTTCTCGGATCAACAAGCACCAACTCTTTGACTCGATTCGACTTCTCGAATCATTAAGGCTTGTATTTGACCCCAATTGACTTCTCGGATCAGCAAGTCTTCCATTTGACCGAATTCGGCTCTTCAGATCAACATGTACCCACAACTTGATCCATTTGATTTATGAAGTCACTTAGTACGTAGAATGTGACCCGATTTGGCTCCTCGGATCAACAAGCACCAACTCTTTGGCTCGATTCGACTTCCCGAATCATTAACGCTTGCATTTGACCCTAATTGACTTCTAGGATCAACAAGTCTTCCATTTGACCCTATTCGGCTTCTCTGATCAACACATATCCATAACTTGATTAGTTTGATTCATCAAGTCACAAAGTACACACAATGTGACCCGATTCGGTTTCTCGGATCAACAAGCACCAACTATTTGACTCGATTCGACTTTTCGAATCATTAAGGCTTTTATTTGACCCCAATTGACTTCTCGGATCAACAAGTCTTCCATATGACCTAATTCGGCTCCTCAGATCAACAAGTACCCACAACTTGATCCGTTTGGTTTATCAAGTCACTAAGTACGCACAATGTGACCCTATTCGGCTTCTCGTATCAACAAGCACCAACTATTTGACTCGATTCGACTTCTCGAATCATTAAGGCTTGTATTTAACCCCAATTGACTTCTCGGATCAACAACTCATCCATTCTACCCATATCGGCTTCTCGGAGCAACAAGTACCCACAACTTGATCCGTTTGTTTTATCACGTCACAAAGTACGCACAATGTGACCCAATTCGGCTTCTCGGATCAACAAGCACCAACTCTTTGACTCGATTCGAGTTCTCGAATCATTAAGGCTTGTATGTGACCCTAATTGACTTCTGGGATTAACAAGTCTTCCATTTGACCTAATTTGGCTCCTCGGATCAACAAGTACCCACAACTTGATTCGTTTGGTTTATCAAGTCACTTAGTACGCACAATGTGACCCAATTCGGCTTCTCGGATCAACAAGCACCAACTCTTTAACTCGATTCGACTTCTCGAATCATTAAGGCTTGTATTTGACCCCAATTGACTTCTCGGATCAACAAGTCTTCCATTTGACCGAATTCAGCTCCTCGGATCAACAAGTACCCACAACTTGATCCGTTTTGTTTATCAAGTCACTTAGTACGCACAATGTGACCCGATTCGGCTTCTCGGATCAACAAGCACCAACTCTTTGACTAGATTCGACTTCTCAAATCATTAATGCTTGTATTTGACCCCAATTGACTTCTCGGATCAACAAGTCTTCCATTTGACCGAATTCAGCTCCTCGGATCAACAAGTACCCACAACTTGATCCGTTTGGTTTATCAAGTCACTTAGTACGCACAATGTTACCCGATTCGGCTTCTCGGATCAACAAGCACCAATTCTTTGACTAGATTCGACTTCTCGAATCATTAAGGCTTGTATTTGACCCCAATTTACTTCTCGGATAAACAACTCTTCCATTCTACCCAATTCAGCTTCTCGGAGCAACAAGTACCCACAACTTGATCCGTTTGTTTCATCACGTCACAAAGTACGCACAATAAAACCCAATTCGGCTTCTCGGATCAACAAGCACCAACTCATTGACTCGATTCGAGCTCTCGAATCATTAAGGCTTGTATTTGACCCCAATTGACTTCAGGGATCAACAAGTCTTCCATTTGACCTAATTCGGCTCCTCGGATCAACAAATACCCACAACTTGATTCGTTTGGTTTATCAAGTCACTTAGTACGCACAATGTGACCCAATTCTGCTTCTCGGATCAAACTCTTTGACTCGATTCGACTTCTCGAATCATTAAGGCTTGTATTTGACCCCAATTGACTTCTCGGATCAACAAGTCTTCCATTTGACCGAATTCGGCTCTTCAGATTAACATGTACCCACAACTTGATCCATTTGATTTATCAAGTCACTTAGTACGCAGAATGTGACCCGATTTGGCTCCTCGGAACAACAAGCACCAACTCTTTGACCCGATTCGACTTCTCGAATCATTAACGCTTGCATTTGACCCTAATTGACTTCAGGGATCAACAAGTCTTTCATATGACCTAATTCGGCTCCTCGGATCAACAAGTACCAACAACTTGCTCCGTTTCGTTTATCAAGTCACTAAGTACGCACAATGTGACCCTATTCGGCTTCTTGGATCAACAAGCACCAACTATTTGACTAGATTCGACTTTTCCAATCATTAAGGCTTGTATTTAACCCTAATTGACTTCTCGGATCAACAACTCTTCCATTCTACCCATATCGGCTTCTCGGAGCAACAAGTACCCACAACTTGATCCGTTTGTTTTATCACGTCATAAAGAACGCACAATGTGACCCAATTCGGCTTCTCGGATCAACAAGCACCAACTCTTTGACTCGATTCGACTTCTCGAATCATTAAGGCTTGTATTTGACCCCAATTGACTTCTCGGATCAACAAGTCTTCCATTTGACCGAATTCAGCTCCTCGGATCAACAAGTACCCACAACTTGATCCGTTTGGTTTATCAAGTCACTTAGTACGCACAATGTGACCCGATTCGGCTTCTCGGATCAACAAGCACCAACTCTTTGACTAGATTCGACTTCTCGAATCATTAAGGCTTGTATTTGACCCCAATTGACTTCTCGGATCAACAACTCTTCCATTCTACCCAATTCAGCTTCTCGGAGCAACAACTACCCACAACTTGATCCGTTTGTTTCATCACGTCACAAAGTACGCACAATGTGACCCAATTCAGCTTCTCGGATCAACAAGCACCAACTCTTTGACTCGATTCGAGTTCTCGAATCATTAAGGCTTGTATTTGACCCCAATTGACTTCTGGGATCAACAAGTCTTCCATTTGACCTAATTCGGCTCCTCGGATCAACAAGTACCCACAACTTGATCCGTTTGGTTTATCAAGTCACTAAGTACGCACAATGTGACCCTATTCGGCTTCTCGGATCAACAAGCACCAACTATTTGACTCGATTCGACTTCTCGAATCATTAAGGCTTGTATTTAACCCCAATTGACTTCTCGGATCAACAACTCTTCCATTCTACCCATATCGGCTTCTCAGAGCAACAAGTACCCACAACTTGATCCGTTTGTTTCATCACGTCACAAAGTACGCACAATAAAACCTAATTCGGCTTCTCGGATCAACAAGCACCAACTCATTGACTCGATTCGAGCTCTCGAATCATTAAGGCTTGTATTTGACCCCAATTGACTTCAGGGATCAACAAGTCTTCCATTTGACCTAATTCGGCTCCTCGGATCAACAAATACCCACAACTTGATTCGTTTGGTTTATCAAGTCACTTAGTACGCACAATGTGACCCAATTCTGCTTCTCGGATCAACAAGCACCAACTCTTTGACTCGATTCGACTTCTCGAATCATTAAGGCTTGTATTTGACCCCAATTGACTTCTCGGATCAACAAGTCTTCCATTTGACCGAATTCGGCTCTTCAGATTAACATGTACCCACAACTTGATCTATTTGATTTATCAAGTCACTTAGTACGCAGAATGTGACCCGATTTGGCTCCTCGGAACAACAAGCACCAACTCTTTGACCCGATTCGACTTCTCGAATCATTAACGCTTGCATTTGACCCTAATTGACTTCTGGGATCAACAAGTCTTCCATATGACCTAATTCGGCTCCTCGGATCAACAAGTACCAACAACTTGCTCCGTTTCGTTTATCAATTCACTAAGTACGCACAATGTGACCCTATTCGGCTTCTCGGATCAACAAGCACCAACTATTTGACTAGATTCGACTTTTCGAATCATTAAGGCTTGTATTTAACCCTAATTGACTTCTGGGATCAACAACTCTTCCATTCTACCCATATCGGCTTCTCGGAGCAACAAGTACCCACAACTTGATCCGTTTGTTTTATCACGTCATAAAGAACGCACAATGTGACCCAATTCGGCTTCTCGGATCAACAAGCACCAACTCTTTGACTCGATTCGACTTCTCGAATCATTAAGGCTTGTATTTGACCCCAATTGACTTCTCGGATCAACAAGTCTTCCATTTGACCGAATTCAGCTCCTCGGATCAACAAGTACCCACAACTTGATCCGTTTGGTTTATCAAGTCACTTAGTACGCACAATGTGACCCGATTCGGCTTCTCGGATCAACAAGCACCAACTCTTTGACTAGATTCGACTTCTCGAATCATTAAGGCTTGTATTTGACCCCAATTGACTTCTCGGATCAACAACTCTTCCATTCTACACAATTCAGCTTCTCGGAGCAACAACTACCCACAACTTGATCCGTTTGTTTCATCACGTCACAAAGTACGCACAATGTGACCCAATTCAGCTTCTCGGATCAACAAGCACCAACTCTTTGACTCGATTCGAGTTCTCGAATCATTAAGGCTTGTATTTGACCCCAATTGACTTCTGGGATCAACAAGTCTTCCATTTGACCTAATTCGGCTCCTCGGATCAACAAGTACCCACAACTTGATCCGTTTGGTTTATCAAGTCACTAAGTACGCACAATGTGACCCTATTCGGCTTCTCGGATCAACAAGCACCAACTATTTGACTCGATTCGACTTCTCGAATCATTAAGGCTTGTATTTAACCCCAATTGACTTCACGGATCAACAACTCTTCCATTCTACCCATATCGGCTTCTCGGAGCAACAAGTACCCACAACTTGATCCGTTTGTTTTATCACGTCACAAAGTACGCACAATGTGACCCAATTCGGCTTCTTGGATCAACAAGCACCAACTCTTTGACTCGATTCGAGTTCTCGAATCATTAAGGCTTGTATGTGACCCTAATTGACTTCTGGGATTAACAAGTCTTCCATTTGACCTAATTTGGCTCCTCGGATCAACAAGTACCCACAACTTGATTCGTTTGGTTTATCAAGTCACTTAGTACGCACAATGTGACCCAATTCGGCTTCTCGGATCAACAAGCACCAACTCTTTAACTCGATTCGACTTCTCGAATCATTAAGGCTTGTATTTGACCCCAATTGACTTCTCGGATCAACAAGTCTTCCATTTGACCGAATTCAGCTCCTCGGATCAACAAGTACCCACAACTTGATCCGTTTTGTTTATCAAGTCACTTAGTACGCACAATGTGACCCGATTCGGCTTCTCGGATCAACAAGCACCAACTCTTTGACTAGATTCGACTTCTCAAATCATTAATGCTTGTATTTGACCCCAATTGACTTCTCGGATCAACAAGTCTTCCATTTGACCGAATTCAGCTCCTCGGATCAACAAGTACCCACAACTTGATCCGTTTGGTTTATCAAGTCACTTAGTACGCACAATGTTACCCGATTCGGCTTCTCGGATCAACAAGCACCAATTCTTTGACTAGATTCGACTTCTCGAATCATTAAGGCTTGTATTTGACCCCAATTTACTTCTCGGATAAACAACTCTTCCATTCTACCCAATTCAGCTTCTCGGAGCAACAAGTACCCACAACTTGATCCGTTTGTTTCATCACGTCACAAAGTACGCACAATAAAACCCAATTCGGCTTCTCGGATCAACAAGCACCAACTCATTGACTCGATTCGAGCTCTCGAATCATTAAGGCTTGTATTTGACCCCAATTGACTTCAGGGATCAACAAGTCTTCCATTTGACCTAATTCGGCTCCTCGGATCAACAAATACCCACAACTTGATTCGTTTGGTTTATCAAGTCACTTAGTACGCACAATGTGACCCAATTCTGCTTCTCGGATCAACAAGCACCAACTCTTTGACTCGATTCGACTTCTCGAATCATTAAGGCTTGTATTTGACCCCAATTGACTTCTCGGATCAACAAGTCTTCCATTTGACCGAATTCGGCTCTTCAGATTAACATGTACCCACAACTTGATCCATTTGATTTATCAAGTCACTTAGTACGCAGAATGTGACCCGATTTGGCTCCTCGGAACAACAAGCACCAACTCTTTGACCCGATTCGACTTCTCGAATCATTAACGCTTGCATTTGACCCTAATTGACTTCTGGGATCAACAAGTCTTCCATATGACCTAATTCGGCTCCTCGGATCAACAAGTACCAACAACTTGCTCCGTTTCGTTTATCAAGTCACTAAGTACGCACAATGTGACCCTATTCGGCTTCTCGGATCAACAAGCACCAACTATTTGACTAGATTCGACTTTTCGAATCATTAAGGCTTGTATTTAACCCCAATTGACTTCTCGGATCAACAACTCTTCCATTCTACCCATATCGGCTTCTCGGAGCAACAAGTACCCACAACTTGATCCGTTTGTTTTATCACGTCATAAAGTACGCACAATGTGACCCAATTCGACTTCTCGGATCAACAAGCACCAACTCTTTGACTCGATTCGACTTCTCGAATCATTAAGGCTTGTATTTGACCCCAATTGACTTCTCGGATCAACAAGTCTTCCATTTGACCGAATTCAGCTCCTCGGATCAACAAGTACCCACAACTTGATCCGTTTGGTTTATCAAGTCACTTAGTACGCACAATGTGACCCGATTCGGCATCTCGGATCAACAAGCACCAACTCTTTGACTAGATTCGACTTCTCGAATCATTAAGGCTTGTATTTGACCCCAATTGACTTCTCGGATCAACAACTCTTCCATTCTACCCAATTCAGCTTCTCGGAGCAACAACTACCCACAACTTGATCCGTTTGTTTCATCACGTCACAAAGTACGCACGATGTGACCCAATTCAGCTTCTCGGATCAACAAGCACCAAGTCTTTGACTCGATTCGAGTTCTCGAATCATTAAGGCTTGTATTTGACCCCAATTGACTTCTGGGATCAACAAGTCTTCCATTTGACCTAATTCGGCTCCTCGGATCAACAAGTACCCACAACTTGATCCGTTTGGTTTATCAAGTCACTTAGTACGCACAATGTGACCCAATTCGAATTCTCGGATCATCAAGCACCAACTCTTTGACTGGATTCGAGTTCTCGAATCATTAAGGCTTGTATTTGACCCCAATTGACTTCTGGGATCAACAAGTCTTCCATTTGACCTAATTCGGCTCCTCGGATCAACAAGTACCCACAATTTGATTCGTTTGGTTTATCATGTCACCTAGTACGCACAATGTGACCCAATTCGGCTTCTCGGATCAACAAGCACCAACTCTTTGACTCGATTCGACTTCTCGAATCATTAAGGCTTGTATTTGACCCCAATTGACTTCTCGGATCAGCAAGTCTTCCATTTGACCGAATTCGGCTCTTCAGATCAACATGTACCCACAACTTGATCCATTTGATTTATCAAGTCACTTAGTACGTAGAATGTGACCCGATTTGGCTCCTCGGATCAACAAGCACCAACTCTTTGGCTCGATTCGACTTCCCGAATCATTAACGCTTGCATTTGACCCTAATTGACTTCTAGGATCAACAAGTCTTCCATTTGACCCTATTCGGCTTCTCTGATCAACACATATCCATAACTTGATTAGTTTGATTCATCAAGTCACAAAGTTCGCACAATGTGACCCGATTCGGTTTCTCGGATCAACAAGCACCAACTATTTGACTCGATTCGACTTTTCGAATCATTAAGGCTTTTATTTGACCCCAATTGACTTCTCGGATCAACAAGTCTTCCATATGACCTAATTCGGCTCCTCAGATCAACAAGTACCCACAACTTGATCCGTTTGGTTTATCAAGTCACTAAGTACGCACAATGTGACCCTATTCGGCTTCTCGGATCAACAAGCACCAACTATTTTACTCGATTCGACTTCTCGAATCATTAAGGCTTGTATTTAACCCCAATTGACTTCTCGGATCAACAACTCTTCCATTCTACCCATATCGGCTTCTCGGAGCAACAACTACCCACAACTTGATCCGTTTGTTTTATCACGTCACAAAGTACGCACAATGTGACCCAATTTGGCTTCTCGGATCAACAAGCACCAAATCTTTGACTCGATTCGAGTTCTCGAATCATTATTGCTTGTATGTGATCCTAATTGACTTCTGGGATCAACAAGTCTTCCATTTGACCTAATTTGGCTCCTCGGATCAACAAGTACCCACAACTTGATTCGTTTGGTTTATCAAGTCACTTAGTACGCACAATGTGACCCAATTCGGCTTCTCGGATCAACAAGCACCAACTCTGTAACTCGATTCGACTTCTCGAATCATTAAGGCTTGTATTTGACCCCAATTGACTTCTCGGATCAACAAGTCTTCCATTTGACCGAATTCAGCTCCTCGGATCAACAAGTACCCACAACTTGATCCGTTTGGTTTATCAAGTCACTTAGGACGCACAATGTGACCCGATTCGACTTCTTGGATCAACAGGCACCAACTCTTTGACTATATTCGACTTCTCGAATCATTAAGGCTTGTATTTGACCCCAATTGACTTCTCGGATCAACAAGTCTTCCATTTGACCGAATTCAGCTCCTCGGATCAACAAGTACCCACAACTTGATCCGTTTGGTTTATCAAGTCACTTAGTACGCACAATGTTACCCGATTCGGCTTCTCGGATCAACAAGCACCAATTCTTTGACTAGATTCGACTTTCATTAAGGCTTGTATTTGACCCCAATTGAATTCTCAGATCAACAACTCTTACATTCTACCCAATTCAACTTCTCGGAGCAACAAGTACCCACAACTTGATCCGTTTGTTTCATCACGTCACAAAGTACGCACAATGTAACCCAATTCGGCTTCTCGGATCAACAAGCACCAACTCATTGACTCGATTCGAGCTCTCGAATCATTAAGCCTTGTATTTGACCCCAATTGACTTCTGGGATCAACAAGTGTTCCATTTGACCTAATTCGGCTCCTCGGATGAACAAATACCCACAACTTGATTCGTTTGGTTTATCAAGTCACTTAGTACGCACAATGTGACCCAATTCTGCTTCTCGGATCAACAAGCACCAACTCTTTTACTCGATTCGACTTCTCGAATCATTAAGGCTTGTATTTGACCCCAATTGACTTCTCGGATCAACAAGTCTTCCATTTGACCGAATTCGGCTCTTCAGATCAACATGTACCCACAACTTGATCCATTTGATTTATCAAGTCACTTAGTACGTAGAATGTGACCCGATTTGGCTCCTCGGATCAACAAGCACCAACTCTTTGACTCGATTCGACTTCTCGAATCATTAACGCTTGCATTTGACCCTAATTGACTTCTGGGATCAACAAGTCTTCCATATGACCTAATTCGGCTCCTCGGATCAACAAGTACCCACAACTTGATCCGTTTCGTTTATCAAGTCACTAAGTACGCACAATGTGACCCTATTCGGCTTCTCGAATCAACAAGCACCAACTATTTGACTAGAGTCGACTTTTCGAATCATTAAGGCTTGTATTTAACCCCAATTGACTTCTCGGATCAACAACTCTTCCATTCTACCCATATCGGCTTCTCGTAGCAACAAGTACCCACAACTTGATCCGTTTGTTTTATCACGTCATAAAGTACGCACAATGTGACCCAATTCAGCTTCTCGAATCAACAAGCACCAACTCTTTGACTCGATTCGACTTCTCGAATCATTAAGGCTTGTATTTGACCCCACTTGACTTCTCGGATCAACAAGTCTTCCATTTGACCGAATTCAGCTCCTCGGATCAACAAGTACCCACAACTTGATCCGTTTGGTTTATCAAGTCACTTAGTACGCACAATGTGACCCGATTCGGCTTCTCGGATCAACAAGCACCAACTCTTTGACTAGATTCGACTTCTCGAATCATTAAGGCTTGTATTTGACCCCAATTGACTTCTCGGATCAACAACTCTTCCATTATACCCAATTCAGCTTCTCGGAGCAACAACTACCCACAACTTGATCCGTTTGTTTCATCACGTCACAAAGTACGCACAATGTGACCCAATTCAGCTTCTCGGATCAACAAGCACCAACTCTTTGACTCGATTCGAGTTCTCGAATCATTAAGGCTTGTATATGACCCCAATTGACTTCTGGGATCAACAAGTCTTCCATTTGACCTAATTCGGCTCCTCGGATCAACAAGTACCCACAACTTGATCCGTTTGGTTTATCAAGTCACTTAGTACGCACAATGTGACCCAATTCGAATTCTCGGATCATCAAGCACCAACTCTTTGACTGGATTCGAGTTCTCGAATCATTAAGGCTTGTATTTGACCCCAATTGACTTCTGGGATCAACAAGTCTTCCATTTGACCTAATTCGGCTCCTCGGATCAACAAGTACCCACAATTTGATTCGTTTGGTTTATCATGTCACCTAGTACGCACAATGTGACCCAATTCGGCTTCTCGGAGTCACAAGCACCAACTCTTTGACTCGATTCGACTTCTCGAATCATTAAGGCTTGTATTTGACCCCAATTGACTTCTCGGATCAACAAGTCTTCCATTTGACCGAATTCAGCTCCTCGGATCAACAAGTACCCACAACTTGATCCGTTTTGTTTATCAAGTCACTTAGTACGCACAATGTGACCCGATTCGGCTTCTCGGACCAACAAGCACCAACTCTTTGACTAGATTCGACTTCTCAAATCATTAATGCTTGTATTTGACCCCAATTGACTTCTCGGATCGACAAGTCTTCCATTTGACCGAATTCAGCTCCTCGGATCAACAAGTACCCACAACTTGATCCGTTTGGTTTATCAAGTCACTTAGTACGCACAATGTTACCCGATTCGGCTTCTCGGATCAACAAGCACCAATTCTTTGACTAGATTCGACTTCTCGAATCATTAAGGCTTGTATTTGACCCCAATTTACTTCTCGGATAAACAACTCTTCCATTCTACCCAATTCAGCTTCTCGGAGCAACAAGTACCCACAACTTGATCCGTTTGTTTCATCACGTCACAAAGTACGCACAATAAAACCCAATTCGGCTTCTCGGATCAACAAGCACCAACTCATTGACTCGATTCGAGCTCTCGAATCATTAAGGCTTGTATTTGACCCCAATTGACTTCAGGGATCAACAAGTTTTCCATTTGACCTAATTCGGCTCCTCGGATCAACAAATACCCACAACTTGATTCGTTTGGTTTATCAAGTCACTTAGTACGCACAATGTGACCCAATTCTGCTTCTCGGATCAACAAGCACCAACTCTTTGACTCGATTCGACTTCTCGAATCATTAAGGCTTGTATTTGACCCCAATTGACTTCTCGGATCAACAAGTCTTCCATTTGACCGAATTCGGCTCTTCAGATTAACATGTACCCACAACTTGATCCATTTGATTTATCAAGTCACTTAGTACGCAGAATGTGACCCGATTTGGCTCCTCGGAACAACAAGCACCAACTCTTTGACCCGATTCGACTTCTCGAATCATTAACGCTTGCATTTGACCCTAATTGACTTCTGGGATCAACAAGTCTTCCATATGACCTAATTCGGCTCCTCGGATCAACAAGTACCAACAACTTGCTCCGTTTCGTTTATCAAGTCACTAAGTACGCACAATGTGACCCTATTCGGCTTCTCGGATCAACAAGCACCAACTATTTGACTAGATTCGACTTTTCGAATCATTAAGGCTTGTATTTAACCCCAATTGACTTCTCGGATCAACAACTCTTCCATTCTACCCATATCGGCTTCTCGGAGCAACAAGTACCCACAACTTGATCCGTTTGTTTTATCACGTCATAAAGTACGCACAATGTGACCCAATTCGACTTCTCGGATCAACAAGCACCAACTCTTTGACTCGATTCGACTTCTCGAATCATTAAGGCTTGTATTTGACCCCAATTGACTTCTCGGATCAACAAGTCTTCCATTTGACCGAATTCAGCTCCTCGGATCAACAAGTACCCACAACTTGATCCGTTTGGTTTATCAAGTCACTTAGTACGCACAATGTGACCCGATTCGGCATCTCGGATCAACAAGCACCAACTCTTTGACTAGATTCGACTTCTCGAATCATTAAGGCTTGTATTTGACCCCAATTGACTTCTCGGATCAACAACTCTTCCATTCTACCCAATTCAGCTTCTCGGAGCAACAACTACCCACAACTTGATCCGTTTGTTTCATCACGTCACAAAGTACGCACGATGTGACCCAATTCAGCTTCTCGGATCAACAAGCACCAAGTCTTTGACTCGATTCGAGTTCTCGAATCATTAAGGCTTGTATTTGACCCCAATTGACTTCTGGGATCAACAAGTCTTCCATTTGACCTAATTCGGCTCCTCGGATCAACAAGTACCCACAACTTGATCCGTTTGGTTTATCAAGTCACTTAGTACGCACAATGTGACCCAATTCGAATTCTCGGATCATCAAGCACCAACTCTTTGACTGGATTCGAGTTCTCGAATCATTAAGGCTTGTATTTGACCCCAATTGACTTCTGGGATCAACAAGTCTTCCATTTGACCTAATTCGGCTCCTCGGATCAACAAGTACCCACAATTTGATTCGTTTGGTTTATCATGTCACCTAGTACGCACAATGTGACCCAATTCGGCTTCTCGGATCAACAAGCACCAACTCTTTGACTCGATTCGACTTCTCGAATCATTAAGGCTTGTATTTGACCCCAATTGACTTCTCGGATCAGCAAGTCTTCCATTTGACCGAATTCGGCTCTTCAGATCAACATGTACCCACAACTTGATCCATTTGATTTATCAAGTCACTTAGTACGTAGAATGTGACCCGATTTGGCTCCTCGGATCAACAAGCACCAACTCTTTGGCTCGATTCGACTTCCCGAATCATTAACGCTTGCATTTGACCCTAATTGACTTCTAGGATCAACAAGTCTTCCATTTGACCCTATTCGGCTTCTCTGATCAACACATATCCATAACTTGATTAGTTTGATTCATCAAGTCACAAAGTTCGCACAATGTGACCCGATTCGGTTTCTCGGATCAACAAGCACCAACTATTTGACTCGATTCGACTTTTCGAATCATTAAGGCTTTTATTTGACCCCAATTGACTTCTCAGATCAACAAGTCTTCCATATGACCTAATTCGGCTCCTCAGATCAACAAGTACCCACAACTTGATCCGTTTGGTTTATCAAGTCACTAAGTACGCACAATGTGACCCTATTCGGCTTCTCGGATCAACAAGCACCAACTATTTTACTCGATTCGACTTCTCGAATCATTAAGGCTTGTATTTAACCCCAATTGACTTCTCGGATCAACAACTCTTCCATTCTACCCATATCGGCTTCTCGGAGCAACAACTACCCACAACTTGATCCGTTTGTTTTATCACGTCACAAAGTACGCACAATGTGACCCAATTTGGCTTCTCGGATCAACAAGCACCAAATCTTTGACTCGATTCGAGTTCTCGAATCATTATTGCTTGTATGTGATCCTAATTGACTTCTGGGATCAACAAGTCTTCCATTTGACCTAATTTGGCTCCTCGGATCAACAAGTACCCACAACTTGATTCGTTTGGTTTATCAAGTCACTTAGTACGCACAATGTGACCCAATTCGGCTTCTCGGATCAACAAGCACCAACTCTGTAACTCGATTCGACTTCTCGAATCATTAAGGCTTGTATTTGACCCCAATTGACTTCTCGGATCAGCAAGTCTTCCATTTGACCAAATTCAGCTCCTCGGATCAACAAGTACCCACAACTTGATCCGTTTGGTTTATCAAGTCACTTAGGACGCACAATGTGACCCGATTCGACTTCTTGGATCAACAGGCACCAACTCTTTGACTATATTCGACTTCTCGAATCATTAAGGCTTGTATTTGACCCCAATTGACTTCTCGGATCAACAAGTCTTCCATTTGACCGAATTTAGCTCCTCGGATCAACAAGTACCCACAACTTGATCCGTTTGGTTTATCAAGTCACTTAGTACGCACAATGTTACCCGATTCGGCTTCTCGGATCAACAAGCACCAATTCTTTGACTAGATTCGACTTTCATTAAGGCTTGTATTTGACCCCAATTGAATTCTCAGATCAACAACTCTTACATTCTACCCAATTCAACTTCTCGGAGCAACAAGTACCCACAACTTGATCCGTTTGTTTCATCACGTCACAAAGTACGCACAATGTAACCCAATTCGGCTTCTCGGATCAACAAGCACCAACTCATTGACTCGATTCGAGCTCTCGAATCATTAAGCCTTGTATTTGACCCCAATTGACTTCTGGGATCAACAAGTCTTCCATTTGACCTAATTCGGCTCCTCGGATGAACAAATACCCACAATTTGATTCGTTTGGTTTATCAAGTCACTTAGTACGCACAATGTGACCCAATTCTGCTTCTCGGATCAACAAGCACCAACTCTTTTACTCGATTCGACTTCTCGAATCATTAAGGCTTGTATTTGACCCCAATTGACTTCTCGGATCAACAAGTCTTCCATTTGACCGAATTCGGCTCTTCAGATCAACATGTACCCACAACTTGATCCATTTGATTTATCAAGTCACTTAGTACGTAGAATGTGACCCGATTTGGCTCCTCGGATCAACAAGCACCAACTCTTTGACTCGATTCGACTTCTCGAATCATTAACGCTTGCATTTGACCCTAATTGACTTCTGGGATCAACAAGTCTTCCATATGACCTAATTCGGCTCCTCGGATCAACAAGTACCCACAACTTGATCCGTTTCGTTTATCAAGTCACTAAGTACGCACAATGTGACCCTATTCGGCTTCTCGAATCAACAAGCACCAACTATTTGACTAGAGTCGACTTTTCGAATCATTAAGGCTTGTATTTAACCCCAATTGACTTCTCGGATCAACAACTCTTCCATTCTACCCATATCGGCTTCTCGTAGCAACAAGTACCCACAACTTGATCCGTTTGTTTTATCACGTCATAAAGTACGCACAATGTGACCCAATTCGGCTTCTCGAATCAACAAGCACCAACTCTTTGACTCGATTCGACTTCTCGAATCATTAAGGCTTGTATTTGACCCCACTTGACTTCTCGGATCAACAAGTCTTCCATTTGACCGAATTCAGCTCCTCGGATCAACAAGTACCCACAACTTGATCCGTTTGGTTTATCAAGTCACTTAGTACGCACAATGTGACCCGATTCGGCTTCTCGGATCAACAAGCACCAACTCTTTGACTAGATTCGACTTCTCGAATCATTAAGGCTTGTATTTGACCCCAATTGACTTCTCGGATCAACAACTCTTCCATTATACCCAATTCAGCTTCTCGGAGCAACAACTACCCACAACTTGATCCGTTTGTTTCATCACGTCACAAAGTACGCACAATGTGACCCAATTCAGCTTCTCGGATCAACAAGCACCAACTCTTTGACTCGATTCGAGTTCTCGAATCATTAAGGCTTGTATATGACCCCAATTGACTTCTGGGATCAACAAGTCTTCCATTTGACCTAATTCGGCTCCTCGGATCAACAAGTACCCACAACTTGATCCGTTTGGTTTATCAAGTCACTTAGTACGCACAATGTGACCCAATTCGAATTCTCGGATCATCAAGCACCAACTCTTTGACTGGATTCGAGTTCTCGAATCATTAAGGCTTGTATTTGACCCCAATTGACTTCTGGGATCAACAAGTCTTCCATTTGACCTAATTCGGCTCCTCGGATCAACAAGTACCCACAATTTGATTCGTTTGGTTTATCATGTCACCTAGTACGCACAATGTGACCCAATTCGGCTTCTCGGAGTCACAAGCACCAACTCTTTGACTCGATTCGACTTCTCGAATCATTAAGGCTTGTATTTGACCCCAATTGACTTCTCGGATCAACAAGTCTTCCATTTGACCGAATTCAGCTCCTCGGATCAACAAGTACCCACAACTTGATCCGTTTTGTTTATCAAGTCACTTAGTACGCACAATGTGACCCGATTCGGCTTCTCGGATCAACAAGCACCAACTCTTTGACTAGATTCGACTTCTCAAATCATTAATGCTTGTATTTGACCCCAATTGACTTCTCGGATCGACAAGTCTTCCATTTGACCGAATTCAGCTCCTCGGATCAACAAGTACCCACAACTTGATCCGTTTGGTTTATCAAGTCACTTAGTACGCACAATGTTACCCGATTCGGCTTCTCGGATCAACAAGCACCAATTCTTTGACTAGATTCGACTTCTCGAATCATTAAGGCTTGTATTTGACCCCAATTTACTTCTCGGATAAACAACTCTTCCATTCTACCCAATTCAGCTTCTCGGAGCAACAAGTACCCACAACTTGATCCGTTTGTTTCATCACGTCACAAAGTACGCACAATAAAACCCAATTCGGCTTCTCGGATCAACAAGCACCAACTCATTGACTCGATTCGAGCTCTCGAATCATTAAGGCTTGTATTTGACCCCAATTGACTTCAGGGATCAACAAGTCTTCCATTTGACCTAATTCGGCTCCTCGGATCAACAAATACCCACAACTTGATTCGTTTGGTTTATCAAGTCACTTAGTACGCACAATGTGACCCAATTCTGCTTCTCGGATCAACAAGCACCAACTCTTTGACTCGATTCGACTTCTCGAATCATTAAGGCTTGTATTTGACCCCAATTGACTTCTCGGATCAACAAGTCTTCCATTTGACCGAATTCGGCTCTTCAGATTAACATGTACCCACAACTTGATCCATTTGATTTATCAAGTCACTTAGTACGCAGAATGTGACCCGATTTGGCTCCTCGGAACAACAAGCACCAACTCTTTGACCCGATTCGACTTCTCGAATCATTAACGCTTGCATTTGACCCTAATTGACTTCTGGGATCAACAAGTCTTCCATATGACCTAATTCGGCTCCTCGGATCAACAAGTACCAACAACTTGCTCCGTTTCGTTTATCAAGTCACTAAGTACGCACAATGTGACCCTATTCGGCTTCTCGGATCAACAAGCACCAACTATTTGACTAGATTCGACTTTTCGAATCATTAAGGCTTGTATTTAACCCCAATTGACTTCTCGGATCAACAAGTCTTCCATTTGACCGAATTCAGCTCCTCGGATCAACAAGTACCCACAACTTGATCCGTTTGGTTTATCAAGTCACTTAGTACGCACAATGTGACCCAATTCGGCTTCTCGGATCAACAAGCACCAACTCTTTGACTAGATTCGACTTCTCGAATCATTAAGGCTTGTATTTGACCCCAATTGACTTCTCGGATCAACAACTCTTCCATTCTACCCAATTCAGCTTCTCGGAGCAACAACTACCCACAACTTGATCCGTTTGTTTCATCACGTCACAAAGTACGCACGATGTGACCCAATTCCGCTTCTCGGATCAACAAGCACCAAGTCTTTGACTCGATTCGAGTTCTCGAATCATTAAGGCTTGTATTTGACCCCAATTGACTTCTGGGATCAACAAGTCTTCCATTTGACCTAATTCGGCTCCTCGGATCAACAAGTACCCACAACTTGATCCGTTTGGTTTATCAAGTCACTTAGTACGCACAATGTGACCCAATTCGAATTCTCGGATCATCAAGCACCAACTCTTTGACTGGATTCGAGTTCTCGAATCATTAAGGCTTGTATTTGACCCCAATTGACTTCTGGGATCAACAAGTCTTCCATTTGACCTAATTCGGCTCCTCGGATCAACAAGTACCCACAATTTGATTCGTTTGGTTTATCATGTCACCTAGTACGCACAATGTGACCCAATTCGGCTTCTCGGATCAACAAGCACCAACTCTTTGACTCGATTCGACTTCTCGAATCATTAAGGCTTGTATTTGACCCCAATTGACTTCTCGGATCAGCAAGTCTTCCATTTGACCGAATTCGGCTCTTCAGATCAACATGTACCCACAACTTGATCCATTTGATTTATCAAGTCACTTAGTACGTAGAATGTGACCCGATTTGGCTCCTCGGATCAACAAGCACCAACTCTTTGGCTCGATTCGACTTCCCGAATCATTAACGCTTGCATTTGACCCTAATTGACTTCTAGGATCAACAAGTCTTCCATTTGACCCTATTCGGCTTCTCTGATCAACACATATCCATAACTTGATTAGTTTGATTCATCAAGTCACAAAGTTCGCACAATGTGACCCGATTCGGTTTCTCGGATCAACAAGCACCAACTATTTGACTCGATTCGACTTTTCGAATCATTAAGGCTTTTATTTGACCCCAATTGACTTCTCGGATCAACAAGTCTTCCATATGACCTAATTCGGCTCCTCAGATCAACAAGTACCCACAACTTGATCCGTTTGGTTTATCAAGTCACTAAGTACGCACAATGTGACCCTATTCGGCTTCTCGGATCAACAAGCACCAACTATTTTACTCGATTCGACTTCTCGAATCATTAAGGCTTGTATTTAACCCCAATTGACTTCTCGGATCAACAACTCTTCCATTCTACCCATATCGGCTTCTCGGAGCAACAACTACCCACAACTTTATCCGTTTGTTTTATCACGTCACAAAGTACGCACAATGTGACCCAATTTGGCTTCTCGGATCAACAAGCACCAAATCTTTGACTCGATTCGAGTTCTCGAATCATTATTGCTTGTATGTGATCCTAATTGACTTCTGGGATCAACAAGTCTTCCATTTGACCTAATTTGGCTCCTCGGATCAACAAGTACCCACAACTTGATTCGTTTGGTTTATCAAGTCACTTAGTACGCACAATGTGACCCAATTCGGCTTCTCGGATCAACAAGCACCAACTCTGTAACTCGATTCGACTTCTCGAATCATTAAGGCTTGTATTTGACCCCAATTGACTTCTCGGATCAGCAAGTCTTCCATTTGACCGAATTCAGCTCCTCGGATCAACAAGTACCCACAACTTGATCCGTTTGGTTTATCAAGTCACTTAGGACGCACAATGTGACCCGATTCGACTTCTTGGATCAACAGGCACCAACTCTTTGACTATATTCGACTTCTCGAATCATTAAGGCTTGTATTTGACCCCAATTGACTTCTCGGATCAACAAGTCTTCCATTTGACCGAATTCAGCTCCTCGGATCAACAAGTACCCACAACTTGATCCGTTTGGTTTATCAAGTCACTTAGTACGCACAATGTTACCCGATTCGGCTTCTCGGATCAACAAGCACCAATTCTTTGACTAGATTCGACTTTCATTAAGGCTTGTATTTGACCCCAATTGAATTCTCAGATCAACAACTCTTACATTCTACCCAATTCAACTTCTCGGAGCAACAAGTACCCACAACTTGATCCGTTTGTTTCATCACGTCACAAAGTACGCACAATGTAACCCAATTCGGCTTCTCGGATCAACAAGCACCAACTCATTGACTCGATTCGAGCTCTCGAATCATTAAGCCTTGTATTTGACCCCAATTGACTTCTGGGATCAACAAGTCTTCCATTTGACCTAATTCGGCTCCTCGGATGAACAAATACCCACAACTTGATTCGTTTGGTTTATCAAGTCACTTAGTACGCACAATGTGACCCAATTCTGCTTCTCGGATCAACAAGCACCAACTCTTTTACTCGATTCGACTTCTCAAATCATTAAGGCTTGTATTTGACCCCAATTGACTTCTCGGATCAACAAGTCTTCCATTTGACCGAATTCGGCTCTTCAGATCAACATGTACCCACAACTTGATCCATTTGATTTATCAAGTCACTTAGTACGTAGAATGTGACCCGATTTGGCTCCTCGGATCAACAAGCACCAACTCTTTGACTCGATTCGACTTCTCGAATCATTAACGCTTGCATTTGACCCTAATTGACTTCTGGGATCAACAAGTCTTCCATATGACCTAATTCGGCTCCTCGGATCAACAAGTACCCACAACTTGATCCGTTTCGTTTATCAAGTCACTAAGTACGCACAATGTGACCCTATTCGGCTTCTCGAATCAACAAGCACCAACTATTTGACTAGAGTCGACTTTTCGAATCATTAAGGCTTGTATTTAACCCCAATTGACTTCTCGGATCAACAACTCTTCCATTCTACCCATATCGGCTTCTCGTAGCAACAAGTACCCACAACTTGATCCGTTTGTTTTATCACGTCATAAAGTACGCACAATGTGACCCAATTCGGCTTCTCGAATCAACAAGCACCAACTCTTTGACTCGATTCGACTTCTCGAATCATTAAGGCTTGTATTTGACCCCACTTGACTTCTCGGATCAACAAGTCTTCCATTTGACCGAATTCAGCTCCTCGGATCAACAAGTACCCACAACTTGATCCGTTTGGTTTATCAAGTCACTTAGTACGCACAATGTGACCCGATTCGGCTTCTCGGATCAACAAGCACCAACTCTTTGACTAGATTCGACTTCTCGAATCATTAAGGCTTGTATTTGACCCCAATTGACTTCTCGGATCAACAACTCTTCCATTATACCCAATTCAGCTTCTCGGAGCAACAACTACCCACAACTTGATCCGTTTGTTTCATCACGTCACAAAGTACGCACAATGTGACCCAATTCAGCTTCTCGGATCAACAAGCACCAACTCTTTGACTCGATTCGAGTTCTCGAATCATTAAGGCTTCTATATGACCCCAATTGACTTCTGGGATCAACAAGTCTTCCATTTGACCTAATTCGGCTCCTCGGATCAACAAGTACCCACAACTTGATCCGTTTGGTTTATCAAGTCACTTAGTACGCACAATGTGACCCAATTCGAATTCTCGGATCATCAAGCACCAACTCTTTGACTGGATTCGAGTTCTCGAATCATTAAGGCTTGTATTTGACCCCAATTGACTTCTGGGATCAACAAGTCTTCCATTTGACCTAATTCGGCTCCTCGGATCAACAAGTACCCACAATTTGATTCGTTTGGTTTATCATGTCACCTAGTACGCACAATGTGACCCAATTCGGCTTCTCGGAGTCACAAGCACCAACTCTTTGACTCGATTCGACTTCTCGAATCATTAAGGCTTGTATTTGACCCCAATTGACTTCTTGGATCAGCAAGTCTTCCATTTGACCGAATTCGGCTCTTCAGATCAACATGTACCCACAACTTGATCCATTTGATTTATCAAGTCACTTAGTACGTACAATGTGACCCGATTTGGCTCCTCGGATCAACAAGCACCAACTCTTTGGCTCGATTCGACTTCCCGAATCATTAACGCTTGCATTTGACCCTAATTGACTTCTAGGATCAACAAGTCTTCCATTTGACCCTATTCGGCTTCTCTGATCAACACATATCCATAACTTGATTAGTTTGATTCATCAAGTCACAAAGTACGCACAATGTGACCCGATTCGGTTTCTCGGATCAACAAGCACCAACTATTTGACTCGATTCGACTTTTCGAATCATTAAGTCTTTTATTTGACCCCAATTGACTTCTCGGATCAACAAGTCTTCCATATGACCTAATTCGGCTCCTCAGATCAACAAGTACCCACAACTTGATCCGTTTGGTTTATCAAGTCACCAAGTACGCACAATGTGACCCTATTCGGCTTCTCGGATCAACAAGCACCAACTCTTTCACTAGATTCGACTTCTCGAATCATTAAGGCTTGTATTTGACCCCAATTGACTTCTCGAACAACAACTCTTCCATTCTACCCAATTCAGCTTCTCGGAGCAACAACTACCCACAACTTGATCCGTTTGTTTCATCACGTCACAAAGGACGCACAATGTGACCCAATTCAGCTTCTCGGATCAACAAGCACCAACTCTTTGACTCGATTCGAGTTCTCGAATCATTAAGGCTTGTATTTGACCCCAATTGACTTCTGGGATCAACAAGTCTTCCATTTGACCTAATTCGGCTCCTCGGATCAACAAGTACCCACAACTTGATCCGTTTGGTTTATCAAGTGACTTAGTACGCACAATGTGACCCAATTCGAATTCTCGGATCATCAAGCACCAACTCTTTGACTGGATTCGAGTTCTCGAATCATTAAAGCTTGTATTTGACCCCAATTGACTTCTGGGATCAACAAGTCTTCCATTTGACCTAATTCGGCTCCTCGGATCAACAAGTACCCACAATTTGATTCGTTTGGTTTATCATGTCACCTAGTACGCACAATGTGACCCAATTCGGCTTCTCGGATCAACAAGCACCAACTCTTTGACTCGATTCGACTTCTCGAATCATTAAGGCTTGTATTTGACCCCAATTGACTTCTCGGATCAGCAAGTCTTCCATTTGACCGAATTCGGCTCTTCAGATCAACATGTACCCATAATGTGATCCATTTGATTTATCAAGTCACTTAGTACGTAGAATGTGACCCGATTTGGCTCCTCGGATCAACAAGCACCAACTCTTTGGCTCGATTCGACTTCCCGAATCATTAACGCTTGCATTTGACCCTAATTGACTTCTAGGATCAACAAGTCTTCCATTTGACCCTATTCGGCTTCTCTGATCAACACATATCCATAACTTGATTAGTTTGATTCATCAAGTCACAAAGTACGCACAATGTGACCCGATTCGGTTTCTCGGATCAACAAGCACCAACTATTTGACTCGATTCGACTTTTCGAATCATTAAGGCTTTTATTTGACCCCAATTGACTTCTCGGATCAACAAGTCTTCTATATGACCTAATTCGGCTCCTCAGATCAACAAGTACCCACAACTTGATCCGTTTGGTTTATCAAGTCACTAAGTACGCACAATGTGACCCTATTCGGCTTCTCGGATCAACAAGCACCAACTATTTGACTCGATTCGACTTCTCGAATCATTAAGGCTTGTATTTAACCCCAATTGACTTCTCGGATCAACAACTCTTCCATTCTACCCATATCGGCTTCTCGGAGCAACAAATACCCACAACTTGATCCGTTTGTTTTATCACGTCACAAAGTACGCACAATGTGACCCAATTCGGCTTCTCGGATCAACAAGCACCAACTCTTTGACTCGATTCGAGTTCTCGAATCATTAAGGCTTGTATGTGACCCTAATTGACTTCTGGGATTAACAAGTCTTCCATTCGACCTAATTTGGCTCCTCGGATCAACAAGTACCCACAACTTGATTCGTTTGGTTTATCAAGTCACTTAGTACGCACAATGTGACCCAATTCGGCTTCTCGGATCAACAAGCACCAACTCTTTAACTCGATTCGACTTCTCGAATCATTAATGCTTGTATTTCACCCCAATTGACTTCTCGGATCAACAAGTCTTCCATTTGACCGAATTCAGCTCCCTGGATCAACAAGTACCCACAACTTGATCCGTTTGGTTTATCAAGTCACTTAGTACGCACAATGTTACCCGATTCGGCTTCTCGGATCAACAAGCACCAATTCTTTGACTAGATTCGACTTCTCGAATCATTAAGGCTTGTATTTGACCCCAATTTACTTCTCGGATAAACAACTCTTCCATTCTACCCAATTCAGCTTCTCGGAGCAACAAGTACCCACAACTTGATCCGTTTGTTTCATCACGTCACAAAGTACGCACAATATAACCCAATTCGGCTTCTCGGATCAACAAGCACCAACTCATTGACTCGATTCGAGCTCTCGAATCATTAAGGCTTGTATTTGACCCCAATTGACTTCAGGGATCAACAAGTCTTCCATTTGACCTAATTCGGCTCCTCGGATCAACAAATACCCACAAGTTGATTCGTTTGGTTTATCAAGTCACTTAGTACGCACAATGTGACCCAATTCTGCTTCTTGGATCAACAAGCACCAACTCTTTGACTCGATTCGACTTCTCGAATCATTAAGGCTCGTATTTGACCCCAATTGACTTCTCGGATCAGCAAGTCTTCCATTTGACCGAATTCGGCTCTTCAGATCAACATGTACCCACAACGTGATCCATTTGATTTATCAAGTCACTTAGTACGTAGAATGTGACCCGATTTGGCTCCTCGGATCAACAAGCACCAACTCTTTGGCTCGATTCGACTTCCCGAATCATTAACGCTTGCATTTGACCCTAATTGACTTCTAGGATCAACAAGTCTTCCATTTGACCCTATTCGGCTTCTCTGATCAACACATATCCATAACTTGATTAGTTTGATTCATCAAGTCACAAAGTACGCACAATGTGACCCGATTCGGTTTCTCGGATCAACAAGCACCAACTATTTGACTCGATTCGACTTTTCGAATCATTAAGGCTTTTATTTGACCCCAATTGACTTCTCGGATCAACAAGTCTTCTATATGACCTAATTCGGCTCCTCAGATCAACAAGTACCCACAACTTGATCCGTTTGGTTTATCAAGTCACTAAGTACGCACAATGTGACCCTATTCGGCTTCTCGGATCAACAAGCACCAACTATTTGACTCGATTCGACTTCTCGAATCATTAAGGCTTGTATTTAACCCCAATTGACTTCTCGGATCAACAACTCTTCCATTCTACCCATATCGGCTTCTCGGAGCAACAAATACCCACAACTTGATCCGTTTGTTTTATCACGTCACAAAGTACGCACAATGTGACCCAATTCGGCTTCTCGGATCAACAAGCACCAACTCTTTGAATCGATTCGAGTTCTCGAATCATTAAGGCTTGTATGTGACCCTAATTGACTTCTGGGATTAACAAGTCTTCCATTTGACCTAATTTGGCTCCTCGGATCAACAAGTACCAACAACTTGATTCGTTTGGTTTATCAAGTCACTTAGTACGCACAATGTGACCCAATTCGGCTTCTCGGATCAACAAGCACCAACTCTTTAACTCGATTCGACTTCTCGAATCATTAATGCTTGTATTTCACCCCAATTGACTTCTCGGATCAACAAGTCTTCCATTTGACCGAATTCAGCTCCTCGGATCAACAAGTACCCACAACTTGATCCGTTTGGTTTATCAAGTCACTTAGTACGCACAATGTTACCCGATTCGGCTTCTCGGATCAACAAGCACCAATTCTTTGACTAGATTCGACTTCTCGAATCATTAAGGCTTGTATTTGACCCCAATTTACTTCTCGGATAAACAACTCTTCCATTCTACCCAATTCAGCTTCTCGGAGCAACAAGTACCCACAACTTGATCCGTTTGTTTCATCACGTCACAAAGTACGCACAATATAACCCAATACGGCTTCTCGGATCAACAAGCACCAACTCATTGACTCGATTCGAGCTCTCGAATCATTAAGGCTTGTATTTGACCCCAATTGACTTCAGGGATCAACAAGTCTTCCATTTGACCTAATTCGGCTCCTCGGATCTACAAATACCCACAACTTGATTCGTTTGGTTTATCAAGTCACTTAGTACGCACAATGTGACCCAATTCTGCTTCTCGGATCAACAAGCACCAACTCTTTGACTCGATTCGACTTCTCGAATCATTAAGGCTCGTATTTGACCCCAATTGACTTCTCGGATCAACAAGTCTTCCATTTGACCGAATTCGGCTCTTCAGATCAACATGTACCCACAACTTGATCCATTTGATTTATCAAGTCACTTAGTACGCAGAATGTGACCCGATTTGGCTCCTCGGAACAACAAGCACCATCTCTTTGACTCGATTCGACTTCTCGAATCATTAACGCTTGCATTTGACCCTAATTGACTTCTGGGATCAACAAGTCTTCTATATGACCTAATTCGGCTCCTCGGATCAACAAGTACCCACAACTTGATCCGTTTCGTTTATCAAGTCACTAAGTACGCACAATGTAACCCTATTCGGCTTCTCGGATCAACAAGCACCAACTATTTGACTAGATTCGACTTTTCGAATCATTAAGGCTTGTATTTAACCCCAATTGACTTCTCGGATCAACAACTCTTCCATTCTACCCATATCGGCTTCTCGGAGCAACAAGTACCCACAACTTGATCTGTTTGTTTTATCACGTCATAAAGTACGCACAATGTGACCCAATTCGGCTTCTCGGATCAACAAGCACGAACTCTTTGACTCGATTCGACTTCTCGAATCATTAAGGCTTGTATTTGACCCCAATTGACTTCTCGGATCAACAAGTCTTCCATTTGACCGAATTCAGCTCCTCGGATCAACAAGTACCCACAACTTGATCCGTTTGGTTTATCAAGTCACTTAGTACGCACAATGTGACCCGATTCGGCTTCTCGGATCAACAAACACCAACTCTTTGACTAGATTCGACTTCTCGAATCATTAAGGCTTGTATTTGACCACAATTGACTTCTCGGATCAACAACTCTTCCATTCTACCCAATTCAGCTTCTCGGAGCAACAACTACCCACAACTTGATCCGTTTGTTTCATCACGTCTCAAAGTACGCACAATGTGACCCAATTCAGCTTCTCGGATCAACAAGCACCAACTCTTTGACTCGATTCGAGTTCTCGAATCATTAAGGCTTGTATTTGACCCCAATTGACTTCTGGGATCAACAAGTCTTCCATTTGACCTAATTCGGCTCCTCGGATCAACAAGTACGCACAACTTGATCCGTTTGGTTTATCAAGTCACTTAGTACGCACAATGTGACCCAATTCGAATTCTCGGATCATCAAGCACCAACTCTTTGACTGGATTCGAGTTCTCGAATCATTAAGGCTTGTATTTGACCCCAATTGACTTCAGGGATCAACAAGTCTTCCATTTGACCTAATTCGGCTCCTCGGATCAACAAATACCCACAACTTGATTCGTTTGGTTTATCAAGTCACTTAGTACGCACAATGTGACCCAATTCTGCTTCTCGGATCAACAAGCACCAACTCTTTGACTCGATTCGACTTCTCGAATCATTAAGGCTCGTATTTGACCCCAATTGACTTCTCGGATCAACAAGTCTTCCATTTGACCGAATTCGGCTCTTCAGATCAACAAGTACCCACAACTTGATCCGTTTCGTTTATCAAGTCACTAAGTACGCACAATGTGACCCTATTCGGCTTCTCGGATCAACAAGCACCAACTATTTGACTAGATTCGACTTTTCGAATCATTAAGGCTTGTATTTAACCCCAATTGACTTCTCGGATCAACAACTCTTCCATTCTACCCATATCGGCTTCTCGGAGCAACAAGTACCCACAACTTGATCCGTTTGTTTTATCACGTCATAAAGTACGCACAATGTGACCCAATTCGGCTTCTTGGATCAACAAGCACCAACTCTTTGACTCGATTCGACTTCTCGAATCATTAAGGCTTGTATTTGACCCCAATTAACTTCTCGGATCAACAAGTCTTCCATTTGACCGAATTCAGCTCCTCGGATCAACAAGTACCCACAACTTGATCCGTTTGGTTTATCAAGTCACTTAGTACGCACAATGTGACCCGATTCGGCTTCTCGGATCAACAAACACCAACTCTTTGACTAGATTCGACTTCTCGAATCATTAAGGCTTGTATTTGACCCCAATTGACTTCTCGGATCAACAACTCTTCCATTCTACCCAATTCAGCTTCTCGGAGCAACAACTACCCACAACTTGATCCGTTTGTTTCATCACGTCACAAAGTACGCACAATGTGACCCAATTCAGCTTCTCGGATCAATAAGTACCAACTCTTTGACTCGATTCGAGTTCTCGAATCATTAAGGCTTGTATTTGACCCCAATTGACTTCTGGGATCAACAAGTCTTCCATTTGACCTAATTCGGCTCCTCGGATCAACAAGTACCCACAACTTGATCCGTTTGGTTTATCAAGTCACTTAGTACGCACAATGTGACCCAATTCCAATTCGCAGATCATCAAGCACCAACTCTTTGACTGGATTCGAGTTCTCGAATCATTAAGGCTTGTATTTGACCCCAATTGACTTCTGGGATCAACAAGTCTTCCATTTGACCTAATTCGGCTCCTCGGATCAACAAGTACCCACAATTTGATTCGTTTGGTTTATCATGTCACCTAGTACGCACAATGTGACCCAATTCGGCTTCTCGGATAAACAAGCACCAACTCTTTGACTCGATTCGACTTCTCGAATCATTATGGCTTGTATTTGACCCCAATTGACTTCTCGGATCAGCAAGTCTTCCATTTGACCGAATTCGGCTCTTCAGATCAACATGTACCCACAACTTGATCCATTTGATTTATCAAGTCACTTAGTACGTAGAATGTGACCCGATTTGGCTCCTCGGATCAACAAGCACCAACTCTTTTGCTCGATTCGACTTCCCGAATCATTAACGCTTGCATTTGACCCTAATTGACTTCTAGGATCAACAAGTCTTCCATTTGACCCTATTCGGCTTCTCTGATCAACACATATCCATAACTTGATTAGTTTGATTCATCAAGTCACAAAGTACGCACAATGTGACCCGATTCGGTTTCTCGGATCAACAAGCACCAACTATTTGACTCGATTCGACTTTTCGAATCATTAAGGCTTTTATTTGACCCCAATTGACTTCTCGGATCAACAAGTCTTCCATATGACCTAATTCGGCTCCTCAGATCAACAAGTACCCACAACTTGATCTGTTTGGTTTATCAAGTCACTAAGTACGCACAATGTGACCCTATTCGGCTTCTCGGATCAACAAGCACCAACTATTTGACTCGATTCGACTTCTCGAATCATTAAGGCTTGTATTTAACCCCAATTGACTTCTCGGATCAACAACTCTTCCATTCTACCCATATCGGCTTCTCGGAGCAACAAGTACCCACAACTTGATCCGTTTGTTTTATCACGTCACAAAGTACGCACAATGTGACCGAATTCGGCTTCTCGGATCAACAAGCACCAACTCTTTGACTCGATTCGAGTTCTAGAATCATTAAGGCTTGTATGTGACCCTAATTGACTTCTGGAATTAACAAGTCTTCCATTTGACCTAATTTGGCTCCTCGGATCAACAAGTACCCACAACTTGATTCGTTTGGTTTATCAAGTCACTTAGTACGCACAATGTGACCCAATTCGGCTTCTCGGATCAACAAGCACCAACTCTTTAACTCGATTCGACTTCTCGAATCATTAAGGCTTGTATTTGACCCCAATTGACTTCTCGGATCAACAAGTCTTCCATTTGACCGAATTCAGCTCCTCGGATGAACAAGTACCCACAACTTGATCCGTTTGGTTTATCAAGTCACTTAGTACGCACAATGTTACCCGATTCGGCTTCTCGGATCAACAAGCACCAATTCTTTGACTAGATTCGACTTCTCGAATCATTAAGGCTTGTATTTGACCCCAATTTACTTCTCGGATAAACAACTCTTCCATTCTACCCAATTCAGCTTCTCGGAGCAACAAGTACCCACAACTTGATCCGTTTGTTTCATCACGTCACAAAGTACGCACAATATAACCCAATTCGGCTTCTCGGATCAACAAGCACCAACTCATTGACTCGATTCGAGCTCTCGAATCATTAAGACATGTATTTGACCCCAATTGACTTCAGGGATCAACAAGTCTTCCATTTGACCTAATTCGGCTCCTCGGATCAACAAATACCCACAACTTGATTCGTTTGGTTTATCAAGTCACTTAGTACGCACAATGTGACCCAATTCTGCTTCTCGGATCAACAAGCACCAACTCTTTTACTCGATTCGACTTCTCGAATCATTAAGGCTTGTATTTGACCCCAATTGACTTCTCGGATCAACAAGTCTTCCATTTGACCGAATTCGGCTCTTCAGATCAACATGTACCCACAACTTGATCCATTTGATTTATCAAGTCACTTAGTACGAGAATGTGACCCAATTTGGCTCCTCGGATCAACAAGCACCAACTCTTTGACTCGATTCGACTTCTCGAATCATTAACGCTTGCATTTGACCCTAATTGACTTCTGGGATCAACAAGTCTTCCATATGACCTAATTCGGCTCCTCGGATCAACAAGTACCCACAACTTGATCCGTTTCGTTTATCAAGTCACTAAGTACGCACAATGTGACCCTATTCGGCTTCTCGGATCAACAAGCACCAACTATTTGACTAGATTCGACTTTTCGAATCATTAAGGCTTGTATTTAACCCCAATTGACTTCTCGGATCAACAACTCTTCCATTCTACCCATATCGGCTTCTCGGAGCAACAAGTACCCACAACTTGATCCGTTTGTTTTATCACGTCATAAAGTACGCACAATGTGACCCAATTCGGCTTCTCGGATCAACAAGCACCAACTCTTTGACTCGATTCGACTTCTCGAATCATTAAGGCTTGTATTTGACCCCACTTGACTTCTCGGATCAACAAGTCTTCCATTTGACCGAATTCAGCTCCTCGGATCAACAGGTACCCACAACTTGATCCGTTTGGTTTATCAAGTCACTTAGTACGCACAATGTGACCCGATTCGGCTTCTCGGATCAACAAGCACCAACTCTTTGACTAGATTCGACTTCTCGAATCATTAAGGCTTCTATTTGACCCCAATTGACTTCTCGGATCAACAACTCTTCCATTCTACCCAATTCAGCTTCTCGGAGCAACAAGTACTCACAACATGATCCGTTTGTTTCATCACGTCACAAAGTACGCACAATGTGATCCAATTCAGCTTCTCGGATCAACAAGCACCAACTCTTTGACTCGATTCGAGTTCTCGAATCATTAAGGCTTGTATTTGACCCCAATTGACTTCTGGGATCAACAAGTCTTCCATTTGACCTAATTCGGCTCCTCGGATCAACAAGTACCCACAACTTGATCCGTTTGGTTTATCAAGTCACTTAGTATGCACAATGTGACCCAATTCGAATTCTCGGATCATCAAGCACCAACTCTTTGACTGGATTCGAGTTCTCGAATCATTAAGGCTTGTATTTGACCCCAATTGACTTCTGTGATCAACAAGTCTTCCATTTGACCTAATTCGGCTCCTCGGATCAACAAGTACCCACAATTTGATTCGTTTGGTTTATCATGTCACCTAGTACGCACAATGTGACCCAATTCGGCTTCTCGGATCAACAAGCACCAACTCTTTGACTCGATTCGACTTCTCGAATCATTAAGGCTTGTATTTGACCCCAATTGACTTCTCGGATCAGCAAGTCTTCCATTTGACCGAATTCGGCTCTTCAGATCAACATGTACCCACAACTTGATCCATTTGATTTATCAAGTCACTTAGTACGTAGAATGTGACCCGATTTGGCTCCTCGGATCAACAAGCACCAACTATTTTGCTCGATTCGACTTCCCGAATCATTAACGCTTGCATTTGACCCTAATTGACTTCTAGGATCAACAAGTCTTCCATTTGACCCTATTCGGCTTCTCTGATCAACACATATCCATAACTTGATTAGTTTGATTCATCAAGTCACAAAGTACGCACAATGTGACCCGATTCGGTTTCTCGGATCAACAAGCACCAACTATTTGACTCGATTCGACTTTTCGAATCATTAAGGCTTTTATTTGACCCCAATTGACTTCTCGGATCAACAAGTCTTCCATATGACCTAATTCGGCTCCTCAGATCAACAAGTACCCACAACTTGATCTGTTTGGTTTATCAAGTCACTAAGTACGCACAATGTGACCCTATTCGGCTTCTCGGATCAACAAGCACCAACTATTTGACTCGATTCGACTTCTCGAATCATTAAGGCTTGTATTTAACCCCAATTGACTTCTCGGATCAACAACTCTTCCATTCTACCCATATCGGCTTCTCGGAGCAACAAGTACCCACAACTTGATCCGTTTGTTTTATCACGTCACGAAGTACGCACAATGTGACCGAATTCGGCTTCTCGGATCAACAAGCACCACCTCTTTGACTCGATTCGAGTTCTAGAATCATTAAGGCTTATATGTGACCCTAATTGACTTCTGGGATTAACAAGTCTTCCATTTGACCTAATTTGGCTCCTCGGATCAACAAGTACCCACAACTTGATTCGTTTGGTTTATCAAGTCACTTAGTACGCACAATGTGACCCAATTCGGCGTCTCGGATCAACAAGCACCAACTCTTTAACTCGATTCGACTTCTCGAATCATTAAGGCTTGTATTTGACCCCAATTTACTTCTCGGATCAACAAGTCTTCAATTTGACCGAATTCAGCTCCTCGGATCAACAAGTACCCACAACTTGATCCGTTTGGTTTATCAAGTCACTTAGTACGCACAATGTTACCCGATTCGGCTTCTCGGATCAACAAGCACCAATTCTTTGACTAGATTCGACTTCTCGAATCATTAAGGCTTGTATTTGACCCCAATTTACTTCTCGGATAAACAACTCTTCCATTCTACCCAATTCAGCTTCTCGGAGCAACAAGTACCCACAACTTGATCCGTTTGTTTCATCACGTCACAAAGTACGCACAATATAACCCAATTCGGCTTCTCGGATCAACAAGCACCAACTCATTGACTCGATTCGAGCTCTCGAATCATTAAGGCTTGTATTTGACCCCGATTGACTTCAGGGATCAACAAGTCTTCCATTTGACCTAATTCGGCTCCTCGGATCAACAAATACCCACAACTTGATTCGTTTGGTTTATCAAGTCACTTAGTACGCACAATGTGACCCAATTCTGCTTCTCGGATCAACAAGCACCAACTCTTTTACTCGATTCGACTTCTCGAATCATTAAGGCTTGTATTTGACCCCAATTGACTTCTCGGATCAGCAAGTCTTCCATTTGACCGAATTCGGCTCTTCAGATCAACATGTACCCACAACTTGATCCATTTGATTTATCAAGTCACTTAGTACGAGAATGTGACCCGATTTGGCTCCACGGATCAACAAGCACCAACTCATTGACTCGATTCGACTTCTCGAATCATTAACGCTTGCATTTGACCCTAATTGACTTCTGGGATCAACAAGTCTTCCATATGACCTAATTCGGCTCCTCGGATCAACAAGTACCCACAACTTGATCCGTTTCGTTTATCAAGTCACTAAGTACGCACAATGTGACCCTATTCGGCTTCTCGGATCAACAAGCACCAACTATTTGACTAGATTCGACTTTTCGAATCATTAAGGCTTGTATTTAACCCCAATTGACTTCTCGGATCAACAACTCTTCCATTCTACCCATATCGGCTTCTCGGAGCAACAAGTACCCACAACTTGATCCGTTTGTTTTATCACGTCATAAAGTACGCACAATGTGACCCAATTCGGCTTCTCGGATCAACAAGCACCAACTCTTTGACTCGATTCGACTTCTCAAATCATTAAGGCTTGTATTTGACCCCACTTGACTTCTCGGATCAACAAGTCTTCCATTTGACCGAATTCAGCTCCTCGGATCAACAAGTACCCACAACTTGATCCGTTTGGTTTATCAAGTCACTTAGTACGCACAATGTGACCCGATTCGGCTTCTCGGATCAACAAGCACCAACTCTTTGACTAGATTCGACTTCTCGAATCATTAAGGCTTGTATTTGACCCCAATTGACTTCTCGGATCAACAACTCTTCCATTCTACCCAATTCAGCTTCTCGGAGCAACAAGTACCCACAACTTGATCCGTTTGTTTCATCTCGTCACAAAGTACGCACAATGTGACCCAATTCAGCTTCTCGGATCAACAAGCACCAACTCTTTGACTCGATTCGAGTTCTCGAATCATTAAGGCTTGTATTTGACCCCAATTGACTTCTGGGATCAACAAGTCTTCCATTTGACCTAATTCCGCTCCTCGGATCAACAAGTACCCACAACTTGATCCGTTTGGTTTATCAAGTCACTCAGTACGCACAATGTGACCCAATTCGAATTCTCGGATCATCAAGCACCAACTCTTTGACTGGATTCGAGTTCTCGAATCATTAAGGCTTGTATTTGACCCCAATTGACTTCTGGGATCAACAAGTCTTCCATTTGACCTAATTCGGCTCCTCGGATCAACAAGTACCCACAATTTGATTCGTTTGGTTTATCATGTCACCTAGTACGCACAATGTGACCCAATTCGGCTTCTCGGATTAACAAGCACCAACTCTTTGACTCGATTCGACTTCTCGAATCATTAAGGCTTGTATTTGACCCCAATTGACTTCTCGGATCAGCAAGTCTTCCATTTGACCGAATTCGGCTCTTCAGATCAACATGTACCCACAACTTGATCCATTTGATTTATCAAGTCACTTAGTACGTAGAATGTGACCCGATTTGGCTCCTCGGATCAACAAGCACCAACTCTTTGGCTCGATTCGACTTCCCGAATCATTAACGCTTGCATTTGACCCTAATTGACTTCTAGGATCAACAAGTCTTCCATTTGACCCTATTCGGCTTCTCTGATCAACACATATCCATAACTTGATTAGTTTGATTCATCAAGTCACAAAGTACGCACAATGTGACCCGATTCGGTTTCTCGGATCAACAAGCACCAACTATTTGACTCGATTCGACTTTTCAAATCATTAAGGCTTTTATTTGACCCCAATTGACTTCTCGGATCAACAAGTCTTCCATATGACCTAATTCGGCTCCTCAGATCAACAAGTACCCACAACTTGATCCGTTTCGTTTATCAAGTCACTAAGTACGCACAATGTGACCCTATTCGGCTACTCGGATCAACAAGCACCAACTATTTGACTCGATTCGACTTCTCGAATCATTAAGGCTTGTATTTAACCCCAATTGACTTCTCGGATCAACAACTCTTCCATTCTACCCATATCGGCTTCTCGGAGCAACAAGTACCCACAACTTGATCCGTTTGTTTTATCACGTCACAAAGTACGCACAATGTGACCCAATTTGGCTTCTCGGATCAACAAGCACCAACTCATTGACTCGATTCGAGTTCTCGAATCATTATTGCTTGTATGTGATCCTAATTGACTTCTGGGATCAACAAGTCTTCCATTTGACCTAATTTGGCTCCTCGGATCAACAAGTACCCACAACTTGATTCGTTTGGTTTATCAAGTCACTTAGTACGCACAATGTGACCCAATTCGGCTTCTCGGATCAACAAGCACCAACTCTGTAACTCGATTCGACTTCTCGAATCATTAAGGCTTGTATTTGACCCCAATTGACTTCTCGGATCAACAAGTCTTCCATTTGACCGAATTCAGCTCCTCGGATCAACAAGTACCCACAACTTGATCCGTTTGGTTTATCAAGTCACTTAGTACGCACAATGTGACCCGATTCGACTTCTTGGATCAACAGGCACCAACTCTTTGACTATATTCGACTTCTCGAATCATTAAGGCTTGTATTTGACCCCAATTGACTTCTCGGATCAACAAGTCTTCCATTTGACCGAATTCAGCTCCTCGGATCAACAAGTACCCACAACTTGATCCGTTTGGTTTATCAAGTCACATAGTACGCACAATGTTACCCGATTCGGCTTCTCGGATCAACAAGCACCAATTCTTTGACTAGATTCGACTTCTCGAATCATTAAGGCTTGTATTTGACCCCAATTGACTTCTCAGATCAACAACTCTTACATTCTACCCAATTCAACTTCTCGGAGCAACAAGTACCCACAACTTGATCCGTTTGTTTCATCACGTCACAAAGTACGCACAATGTAACCCAATTCGGCTTCTCGGATCAACAAGCACCAACTCATTGACTCGATTCGAGCTCTCGAATCATTAAGCCTTGTATTTGACCCCAATTGACTTCTGGGATCAACAAGTCTTCCATTTGACCTAATTCGGCTCCTCGGATGAACAAATACCCACAACTTGATTCGTTTGGTTTATCAAGTCACTTAGTACGCACAATGTGACCCAATTCTGCTTCTCGGATCAACAAGCACCAACTCTTTGACTCGATTCGACTTCTCGAATCATTAAGGCTTGTATTTGACCCCAATTGACTTCTCGGATCAACAAGTCTTCCATTTGACCGAATTCGGCTCTTCAGATCAACATGTACCCACAACTTGATCCATTTGATTTATCAAGTCACTTAGTACGCAGAATGTGACCCGATTTGGCTCCTCGGATCAACAAGCACCAACTCTTTGACTCGATTCGACTTCTCGAATCATTAACGCTTGCATTTGACCCTAGTTGACTTCTGGGATCAACAAGTCTTCCATATGACCTAATTCGGCTCCTCGGATCAACAAGTACCCACAACTTGATCCGTTTGGTTTATCATGTCACTAAGTATGCACAATGTGACCCTATTCAGCTTCTCGGATCAACAAGCACCAACTATTTGACTCGATTCAACTTCTCGAATCATTAAGGCTTGTATTTAACCCCAATTGACTTCTCGGATCAACAACTCTTCCATTCTACCCATATCGGCTTCTCGGAGCAACAAGTACCCACAACTTGATCCGTTTGTTTTATCACGTCACAAAGTACGCACAATGTAACCCAATTCGGCTTCTCGGATCAACAAGCACCAACTCATTGACTCGATTCGAGCTCTCGACTCATTAATCCTTGTATTTGACCCCAATTGACTTCTGCGATCAACAAGTCTTCCATTTGACCTAATTCGGCTCCTCGGATGAACAAATACCCACAACTTGATTCGTTTGGTTTATCAAGTCACTTAGTACGCACAATGTGACCCAATTCTGCTTATCGGATCAACAAGCAGCAACTCTTTGACTCGATTCGACTTCTCGAATCATTAAGGCTTGTATTTGACACCAATTGACTTCTCGGATCAACAAGTCTTCCATTTGACCGAATTCAGCTCCTCGGATCAACAAGTACCCACAACTTGATCCGTTTGGTTTATCAAGTCACTTAATACGCACAATGTGACCCGATTCGGCTTCTCGGATCAACAAGCACCAATTCTTTGACTAGATTCGACTTCTCGAATCATTAAGGCTTGTATTTGACCCCAATTGACTTCTCGGATCAACAACTCTTCCATTCTACCCAATTCAGCTTCTCGGAGCAACAAGTACCCACAACTTGATCCGTTTGTTTCATCACGTCACAAAGTACGCACAATGTAACCCAATTCGGCTTCTCGGATCAACAAGCACCAACTCATTGACTCGATTCGAGCTCTCGACTCATTAATCCTTGTATTTGACCCCAATTGACTTCTGGGATCAACAAGTCTTCCATTTGACCTAATTCGGCTCCTCGGATGAACAAATACCCACAACTTGATTCGTTTGGTTTATCAAGTCACTTAGTACGCACAATGTGACCCAATTCTGCTTATCGGATCAACAAGCAGCAACTCTTTGACTCGATTCGACTTCTCGAATCATTAAGGCTTGTATTTGACACCAATTGACTTCTCGGATCAACAAGTCTTCCATTTGACCGAATTCAGCTCCTCGGATCAACAAGTACCCACAACTTGATCCGTTTGGTTTATCAAGTCACTTAATACGCACAATGTGACCCGATTCGGCTTCTCGGACCAACAAGCACCAACTCTTTGACTAGATTCGACTTCTCGAATCATTAAGGCTTGTATTTGACCCCAATTGACTTCTCGGATCAACAACTCTTCCATTCTACCGAATTCAGCTTCTCGGAGCAACAAGTACCCACAACTTGATCCGTTTGTTTCATCACGTCACAATGTAAGCACAATGTGACCCAATTCGGCTTCTCGGATCAACAAGCAGCAACTCTTTGACTCGATTCGACTTCTCGAATCATTAAGGCTTGTATTTGACACCAATTGACTTCTCGGATCAACAAGTCTTCCATTTGACCGAATTCAGCTCCTCGGATCAACAAGTACCCACAACTTGATCCGTTTGGTTTATCAAGTCACTTAATACGCACAATGTGACCCGATTCGGCTTCTCGGACCAACAAGCACCAACTCTTTGACTAGATTCGACTTCTCGAATCATTAAGGCTTGTATTTGACCCCAATTGACTTCTCGGATCAACAACTCTTCCATTCTACCGAATTCAGCTTCTCGGAGCAACAAGTACCCACAACTTGATCCGTTTGTTTCATCACGTCACAATGTAAGCACAATGTGACCCAATTCACCTTCTCGGATCAACAAGTACCAACTC